>KB644864.1:67230-130782 GCA_000347475.1 Penicillium paxilli ATCC 26601
CAAGCCAGGAAAATAATGGCCTCTACGGTCGCTTAATAGATACATTCCGAAGCATGGCGGGGTGGGAATGCGAAACCGACGGAATAGGAACTGGCATGCTCCACGAGGTATCTAGGCAACGAGGCCTCAACGCCGATCAGCTCTCCCAATGCCAAGTCTTTACATCCCTTGTCTGATTCCAGAAAATGACAGACTGACTTCAAGTTCACTTTGGTTGTTTGCGATAGAGCTCGGGATGAAATCAAGTTTTCAGGTTGTTACTCGATGATTCAGTCATTGGACTTTCCAAGTGGCGTTTGTCGGGATGGAGAGCATCCAAGGTTGTAATAGAAATGAAACATAAAGCAAATTTGCTGACACATTTTTAGCTGAGTCTAAAAGAGCCATCTGGCGTACCAAGCTATAGGTATATGAATTTTTGAACTAAGTCAAAATGGAGCACCGATGCCTTCGACCGTATAGTGCCGACCTCGGGAGTTATACTAGTAATGGTTTCAATACTTTTGTGGACTCAAGTTGTTGATATTCTAAATTCCATGCCTCAAGTGCAACTTCAAGTTAAAAACACAGTAAATTTATATTTATCTATGACTAAAATGAGCCGACCTTTTACTCAGTATAAATGTTCTAGGGCTGCCCGGCCTTTTGTGGTCAGTGGTACTGGGCAAGCTTGGTTGATTCAAGCGTACTTCTGCCCAAAATGGACTGGATAATTGGACACCGAAACTTTCTACTAGTATGCAGCAGCTAAATAAAAATATTCCGACATGCATTGGTGATAGTATAGTACACTAGTGGTAGTAATAAAAGTCCCGAGGTCGCAACTCGAAGTAGCAAATGGTCCTTCCAAATGATATTTTTAGTATATAACACTATAGAATGCCGTGACAATATTGAACTAATGCTAGCAAACCAAGCTAAAATAAGCTAATGCTTGTGCATGCCGTCATGTCTGCATATTTTCGCAGGGAAAGTTGTGCCGAAGAGCATGAATGTCACCTTGTTCACACTAGCGCTGGAGATAAACGAATTAAATTTACAGGAGCCATCGGTTCATAATACCCCAACCCCACGATTACGAGATTGTTTGTCTCACATCAGACCAACAAAATGCAGCAAGTCCCTCATCTCAGGATCATCGACTCCACATTTCTGCAGGAACGGCTGGCCTACTACATAGTATTAGGCTATGAGCAAAATTTGGCACTAGCATCACACTGGCACCTACTAAGAATCGCAGTTAGGGGTTGCTTCGCAATGAACTACCTCCAGGGCTAGTAGGTACTAAGATGCAGTTAATGTTTGAAAAGATATAAAAGCAGTCCTGTTGCTGTTCGATTATTTGAACAACAGCACTCATCTTTACAAGCCCACTGGCGAGACCCCGATTAATAAGAATTACTATAATCGTGTAGCTGTCACAATGCACTTCAAACTCAATTGGGCTACGGCCATGATTGGCCTGAGCCTTTCGTGCTCAGTTCAGGCAAGCCAGATATTCAGCAATACTGGAACAACCTCAGGATGGGACGCTACCAACCAAGAGCACTCGGGTACTGTTCAGCAGGTGTCTAATGTTGTTTACCAAGGCTCAAGTGCCCTGAAAATGACACAGATATACGATTCCGGCTACACCGGCCGTTACCACTCCGAGGTTGTTAAAAACAATATCTATAAGATCGGAGACACTGGCTTCTACGGCTTCGCCTTCCGTCTCCAAGAGAACTGGCAATTCTCCCCAGCGCAATCTTACAACATTGCGCAATTTATTGCCGACTTCACAGACACTGGCTGTGACGACTGGATGCCCTCCAGCATGATCTGGCTTGTCGGAGACCAGCTCTATTCCCGTGTCAAGCAAGGCTCAATCTGTTCGCAGAAAATCCAGACTTTCCCCAACCTTGCTACGGTTTCTGCGGGTGTCTGGCACAAGATTGTGATTCAGTCGAGCTGGAAGACCGATGGAACTGGATATTATAAGATCTGGCTTGACGGAAACAAGGTCTTGGAGCAGTACAATATCGACACGACGATTGTGGACCCTGCGAATCGCGCATTCCAGTTCCGCGTGGGACTATACGCAAATGGCTGGCATGATGATGGCGCCATGAAGGGTACGCAGGGAACACGACAGGTTTGGTACGATGAGATTGCAGCGGGAACTACATTTGCCGATGCCGATCCAGACCAGTGGTAAATGCCCAGGTGTGAGTTGAATCCGGGATGTGTTTGAGTCGGTCGGAGGGGACTGTTTTGCATTGTTGAATAGTCCAGTAGACAGAGGCACTGGGCAGTAGGACTATTTGTTCAAGCTGCTGTTTCATTTCTTCATCAACACTCGCTCATATTTTGCCTTTCTCTTTTGCTGAAGAGAGGCCTGAAAATAAATGCAACTTTGAAATAAATGTCGAGCCTGAGATTTTCCATCCATTGTCGTCAAAGTAGATCGCATCGAAATGCACCACAGAATTCAGAATATCATCTTATGCCGGGAGGGCGGGACTATAAGACTTGAGAAATTGAGCAAACAACGAGCAAGACACCTGGAATGAACATCATAGAAACTCGAACCCTTCTTTCAAAAGTTCTATCGGAAATCATACCAATTTAGTAACATCGGCGACTGATTCTCAATTCCCGACAATCTCTCTCAACTAGGCAAAATTGCCCGCTTCTTACATGCGGGGATTGACGCCGTTCCCCTCACGCGGATGCGGCCGTGTGAGGGGCGTCCCTGTCGCGAGGGCAGCTGTACCGTTGATCTGAAGAGCGAAGTACCTAGTAAGTAGGTATTCTCGAGCTCGTACAAATAAACTCTTATACCCCGCGCTCTTCGTCCGACCGTCAAAGAATTTCCAAGCAAAATATTCGGACTTTCGAAATTTCCTTCACAATGGCGACCGCGACCACTATGCAGGCATTGAACTATGTTGGACCATACAAGGTTCGCGTTGAAGAGGTGCAAAAGCCTAAGTTGGAGCACCCCGATGATATTATTGTCAAGGTTACTACTGTAAGTCGCGCTGATGTCCGAGGGATAAATGTGCGAGAGCTAACTGGCGCTTTAGGCCGCTATCTGTGGTTCGGATTTACAGTAAGTCACGAATATGATGAGGAAATGATTGAAACGCGTGAAACTCATCTGCTTCTAGCATGTACGAAGGAAGAACTGCCGCCGAGCCAGGAATTACATTTGGTGAGCTGCAAATAATGAAGGAGGGCTGTCGAAATTGACTGACACAATGAAGGACACGAGAACATGGGAATTGTCGAGGAGCTTGGAGAAGGTGTCACATTACTGAAGAAGGGAGATCGAGTCGTCATGCCATTCAACGTCGCAGATGGTCGATGCAGAAACTGTGAAGAGGGAAATACGGCCTTCTGCACCGGTGTCAACCCTGGTTTCGCAGGTGGCGCATATGGTGAGAGACAGTCGCGCAGGCCACATCTACTTGAATTGTCACTAATCACTCGCAGGCTATGTTGCCATGGGTCCTTATCGTGGAGGTATGCTGGAAAATCGCAGCGAATTTGATAGAGTGACTCGCATCTAACAAACTACCAGGCCAAGCACAATACCTTCGCGTTCCATATGCGGATTTCAATGCTTTGAAGCTGCCCCCAGGCAAGGAGCACGAGTCCGACTTTATTCTTCTTGCAGGTATGTCTCGACTCCAAATTCTACTATCTCATAGACCTTTTTTTAATCGATTTTCTACACAGATATTTTCCCCACCGGTACGATATGATGATTCCCCAACTCGCCCATACCGCAAATGCTTACACAAATCTCACAGGCTGGCACGGTGTGGAAATTTCTGGCTTCAAGTCTGGCGAGAGCATCGCTGTATTCGGTGCTGGTCCTGTTGGACTGATGGCCGCGTACTCAGCTGTTCTACGTGGAGGAGCAAACGTTTATGTGGTAGACCGTGTTCCCGAGCGATTGGAAGCTGCCAAGAAGATTGGATGTATCCCAATCGATTTCACCAAGTCAGATGCCGTGGACCAGGTAAGTTTTGTCTTGTTTGAAGGAGTCATCTCGAAACGATGAATTGACTTTTCGGAAACATAGATTATTGCGCATAACGGTGATATGGTCGACCGATCCGTCGATGCCGTTGGATACCAGGCTGTCGATGCCAGTGGATCTTCCGAAAAAGCCAACATCGTCTTGGAGAACATGATTCGCGTGACTCGTGCTTGTGGCGGACTTGGAATTCCTGGACTTTATGTCCCTAGGTAAGTTGTCCAAAGCAACTTGTCGCAATTTCTTCACTAACATTAGTACTATCTTCACAGCGACCCCGGTGCTTCCGATGCTGCCACTGCCAACGGAATGATCAGCTTGAGCTTCGGCAAACTATTTGAGAAGGGTCTTTCTCTTCGCACCGGTCAATGCAACGTAAAGGCGTACAACCGATACCTCCGAGATCTCATTGTTGCTGGACGCGCCAAGCCATCCTTTGTTGTATCACACGAGCTGGGACTTGCTGATGCTGAGGTTGCATATGATAAATTTGACAGAAGGGCAGATGGATTTACAAAGGTTCTTCTCCATCCGAATGGAGGCTTCTAATTTGATCTAGTATGAGTGGTCTACTACGAGTGGAGTTTTGAGGATGTTGTGGAAAGGAGTTGTCTGTACGCGAACCCGAAAGTTATTCTAGAGCTAGTGCATGTTTTGAAATGAATGAAATGAACATAAGAAGAATTGAATTGAAAATATTCAAGGATGTATTCGTAAAGGAACCTGAAGTAGATCATCAAATCCAATCCTCTGAAAGTTACGAAGTATGTACATTCCATAGCCTTGCCTGCCCCTCGCCATCTACGCGTCAAGAGTTCAGGTTTCATGAATGCCCCTCAATCATGCCATGAATAGAATCGGCTAACCAAAATTCTTCAAGAAAGGAAAGTGGGATTTCCAACATTGACAAGAACTATTGACGTCTTCCCCGCATCTACATGTATACGGAGGACATTTGATAGCAATCTCGGAGAGTTGCTCATTTTTATGAGGCAAAGGTCGCCGATAATGGACCCACATGATCCTAAAATGTCAAAAATCGCCGCAAGAGCTTTGGCGTTGATCATCCAGAGCCAATAAAACTATACCCTGGACCCACTGACCAAGGCGGGAAAAACTACCCATCTTGGAGACACGTTTGTGAGTCGGCGTTACCCCGATAATGACGAGATGTCGATCAAATTGGAGAAGAAGTAATATATAAATTTAGCCGTGCCTCGCTTGACGTTTTGTAAAAGAATTTGCGAGAATTGAAATCTACAAGCTTCAAAAATGAGAATTACACGTCACCGTACAGCCTGGGGAGTCGCAGCTGGCGAAAACCTGAGCAATTGGGCGAGTTGGTTCCCAGAACTTAAGAAGCATGGTTATAGTAAGTGCAAGAAAAAACTAAAGACTTCGAGATTAGACACCTGATCTAACAACAATATGAATTACTTGCAGATGGAGTTGAGATCGATATTCATCAGCTAAACCCAGCTACTGATTTCCAGCCTCTGAGGGCACTCCTAGACAAGGTTGGCCTGGAAATTAGCGTGCTGTGAGCTCACACCCTCAACCAAAAGAAATTGAAGATAAAAAAAAGCTGATTTTAAAATTCTAAGGGCTTTTTCTTCTTGGTTCATGTATGCTGGCCCGCGACCCGCTGGCTTGCAAGCAGAAAACCATCTACAAAACTATCGCGACATCCTTACATCAGTTGAGCCGCTTAGAGCTGTCGCAATCAATTTCCAATCTGGACAGTAAGCTTATAGTGAAGACTACAATTTTACCTAAGGATTACTGACAAGCCATTCAGAGACACCTGGAGTGTCGAAGAATCAGTTAAATTCTACAAGGCCACCCTCCAAGTCGACAAGGAGCTCGGCCTGACCGGGCAGGTCTTCCACGAGACTCACCGAAATCGATCACTTTTCACACCATACAAAGCGCTCGAGATATTGCGAGCTGTGCCTGAGTATGAAAAAGCCAACAGCACCCCGAACCCACTTCGAAAAATTTGGAAGCTAACAGCCTGAGCAGATTACAGATTACCGCAGACTTCTCTCACTGGATGGTGGGATGCGAGCGAATTTTGGACATTAGCGAAGAGGATCGCGCCCTTTTGAATGAAGTCATTCCACGTGTGAGTAGAATTGGAGATCCAAAACTATACTCTAGTATACAATACTGATTTCATGATCTAGGTGGGTCACCTTCACGCCAGAATCGGAACTACACAGGCCTCTCAGTGCCCCGAGCCCCTCAACCCTATCTTCGAACAAGAGAGATTGTGTATGGAAAGACTATGGACCCAGATTATTGAGAGCCACATCGCGCGGAATGGAACTAATGCGAACATTATTTTCGTTCCGGAATATGGGTGAGTCTTCCCGTGCATTGAAAAAAATGAAATTGATTGGCATCGACAAGGATAGGTGTTGACTTCTGCTGTCTTTTAGTCCATTCCCTTATCACCCCTACGGAAGCGCCAAGCCTTATGGGACTGTTGCAGATGAGGAGGGAGCTCGTCTTGAGAAATTATTCAACGAGATTATTGCAAAGAAGACCGGTGCTTGATTGCTTTCAAATATCGAATTTTGACGAGAGGCAACATAGCCCTGGAGTTTAGAGATCGCGGCCATTGCGAGGATCTTATGGTTCAACTTGATCATAGATAGAGATAAGCAATCCATTTGGGATCCTAAGCAGGTCGAAGAAAAATCAAAAATCAAATAAAATCAACTGATAAAATCGTCATATCTCAAGTGATACTAGTTACGTACTAACTACCTACTAGGTAGTACTGGTCATGATCACCAACTATTATAAGCCCTCGAACATTTACCTAGGTAGGTATCTACTAGGCATTCTGTGCCTCGTCTACGCACACTGACCAGCTATTAAGATGTACTATAACTAGAACTTGGAGGAATGCTCCACGTATTTCTGGCCTGAATTTGTGCTAATGACCAGTACACACTGGCACTCCTTCTTACACATCAGCCCCCACCTTAATGGCGTTGTGTACTTTATTGCGCCCCCCCCCTTTGACCCCACCCTCGAAAATCGGATAGGCACAGAAAATGGCCAATCGTTTTGAGAAGAGAGCTGCTGGTATTCGTAGATGGCAAACATACAGTAGATGGCTGATTGCAATGCGAGATGCATCTTGATAAATCAGGGTAAATGCAGAAAAAGCAAAACTATTTTGACACGGCCCATTCTTTCGTTGGTTCGAGAGCAGCAATCCCCATGGCCACATCTATGCGATCCTCCAACGTTACATTGCCGTGCCTATTTGTGAGCACTGCATTTCGAACCGCATCCTTCCAGCCCGACCACCAATCCTGCTCGCTTTGCACGGCGCATCGACGGTCTGCTTGATTGGCTGCGACATTCGCATAGGGCCAGATTACCTGGACACCGTCATAGCGCTTGGTAGGGTCTTTCTTGGCAGGAGGCTGGATGCTCCAATAGAACATGTCCTTAAAGGACTTTTTGATTTTGCCTTGTTGGATCACCACTTCCGAAAATGCGCGAGGGAACTCGATGGTTAACTGTCCCTGGTATCGCGTTGTAGCGACAGTGTTGCGAATCAAGCCTTCCAGGCCGTCTTGATCGAAGTTGACTACCCGTCTCTTGAGCGAGAAGCTGAGAGGCTTAGCCATGGATAATGAGGGCTTAAAGCTTTTTTTGAGACAAAAGTCTTACCTTTTGATTGGGCTAGGGTCTTCGCAATATTGCATGACCAACTTCTCCAGGTCTGATGACGCAGTTCCTGTCGTAGATGCTGGGGGCCGGTCTTTCACGGAAACCCCGCCCCCTTCTATCTTGAGGTAAGACCAACGCTCACTCTCAGATACGAGTAACGGCATCATGTTTATGGTTAAGTCAAAGTCACTCTTATCATCTCCATATACAGAATGCGATCCGCGTACGCGTAGAAGTAACTTTGGCGGCAGCTGAGCTTGTTCGTGTAGAAGTTGAAGAAGGGCGTGTGGATCGCGGCTGTATTGCTCGTCATGAGATAAAACTGTAACATGGTTATCACTGATGGTGGCACCTCGAATCCGATAGTGTGTAAAATCGATAGATGTGAGCTGCTGGGGAAGGTTGAGGGCGGCAGTTGACCCAGGGTGAGTAGGGGAAGTGGACGCTGAGGTGCTAGTGTCCGCGGTAGATGAGTATACGGGAGGAGGAAGTTGACTAGAGTCTTGCGTAGGGTCTGACATGATGAATGATGGATAGAATGGAGGGCTTGCAGAGTTATACTTGGGGCAGAATCTGATGAGAACTAAATACCTAATACTCGTAGTGGTGCAAAGTTGTTTTAGTATTACGAGTACTAAGCCACTGGCTGACTCAATTCTATCAATAGATTGCTCCCACATGGAGTACTAGTACTTCACTCATGATATCACTAATTACTACTGTTAACTGCTAATACTAGTACCTACTTACAACTATATCAGTGCTGCCAGTGCACCTAGTAATACATGTTCATGGACATATCTACGCTCTGACCAAAGACGGACTGCACGCTTGCCCAGGTGTGAGCCACAGGACGGGCCGCTTTCTGATCTACCTAGTAGTAGTAGGTATCTGGCGTTCAAGTTGGCGAGGGGTTTCTTGACGACTCGTTTCTCGAATACTACTATACCTATTACCAAGAACAATCTTGCAAGTCGTATGGGTCTACAAGTCCTTGGGTGTTACAGTGACAGCCCTATATCCGAGCTTGTTCTCGACCGAGGAACCGTAATGCTGGAATCAACTCATGTCAAGACCTTGCTGTCTCGAACATCCCATCATGCCAGTTCATTAGGTGGGCATATACATAATTACAATTGTACCTATTGGACAGCGCCCTGAATGCCAAGAAATCCAGCAGATCCCCCGAGGATGACTCATCATCTCCGCGCTTACATCATCTTTCGAGCTTCCAGGCCAACTCCAACTGGAACTCCACTTCCAACTCCACGTCCATTTCCAACCTTCTTTCCAACTCTTGTTGAGACTAGACGATTCGTTCATTTATTCCGAGAACAGACTTTGGTTATTGTTGGCCTTTGTCCTCTGTCGGTTGTTGCCAAGACATCGTCCCAATTCTGCTTGTTTCCGCCCCCGGATCGCACTTGTCAAGCACTCTCCGCCTGTGATCGACCTGTCGACTGCAGGCTGCCGTGCCTCCACCCAATTGACTGGGCGGATTCTCAACTGTCCGCCTGGTTGAATTTCAAACGCTTGCTGCGATCATGACGGTCACCGATAGAACGTCAATCAAACGCCGCTCCTCTACACAGCACTATCAGACCTTTGATACCCCGCCACCGAAGTCGCGCGGACGACCCAATTCCGGACAGTCGGAGTCCTCGGGCGAAGCCTCCCACGATGTATACCATGAATCACCAGAGCACCCCGGTACAAACTCCCCCCTGCCGAAACGTCAAATGGCAGTCTTGGCCATGATCGCTTTGGCCGAGCAGACAGCGTTGAACTCCATTAGTCCCTACCTCCCCGATATGGCATCCACGTTTCCCGAGGTCAAGTCGTCCGAGGTTGGTGTGTATGTTGGGACAATCGCCTCCGCATTTGCATTGGCTCAGTTTGCAACCAATTATTTCTGGGGTTGGCTGTCTGATCGCATCGGTCGTAAGCCGGTGATCTTGCTGGGTACCCTTCTGACAGCGCTCTGCTTTGTTGCCTTTGGATTTTGCAAGACCTTGTGGCAGGCGATCTTGGTCCAGGCACTGATGGGAATTGTCAATGGAAATCAGGGGTTGGTCTCAACCTGTCTCGGAGAAATCACCGACAGAAGCAACCAATCCCAGGCCTTTACCTATCTGCCTGTTCTGTATGGTCTCGGAGGTATCTCGGGTCCGCTGCTGGGTGGTATGCTGGTGTTTGAGCGGAACCCGTTCACGGGAAAAAAGAGCACATATCCATATCTCGCCCCAAATCTTCTCTCCGCTGCTATCCTCCTGCTGGACTTGGCCCTCACGGCCATATACCTCGAAGAGAGCCTGGAAGATGCAGACACGCTTCCGAAGATCGGCAAGAAAGTCCGTAGTCTTTTCACATGGCTCTGGCAGTTCACTGGTTTCGCACCACGGCCGACCTACGTTCGCGTACCCCAGGCCACTCCTTACCCCCATATTTACCACAGCACCGTCGAAGGTGAGGACCATGATAGCGACCTGGACTCAGCATCGGAGGTATCAAGCCAACCTGGAAATCACGCAGAGGAGTTGACGTGGGATGAGATTTTCACTCGTGACACAATCTTGCTGCTATTGACCTATCTTGTTTTCGCTTTCTGCAATGTCTCTTTCAACTCTTTGTTCCCAATTTTTGCGCAAGCCAAGCCACCTGCCGGTCGCCACCTGACGCCCTCAGAGATAGGTCTCTCGCAGGGCTTTGCTGGTGTTGTAACGATCATCTTCCAGATTTGCATTTTCAACCGCTTGCGGGACAAAATGGGAAATCGATGGTCATATCGCGCCGGTCTTTTCGGATTTGTGCTTTCCTTTCTTCTGATGCCCTTTGTTGGGTATAAAAGCAAGGCAAGCAAAGGGCTGACCCAGAAGTCTGCCCTCATGGCTGTCGAGCTTTGCTTTGTGTTGCTTGTCAAGACGGTCGCTTCTGTTGGTGGTTTGACTAGTGCGCTTTTGCTGGTAAGTTCATTATTCTTTGAACGCTCCGGTATTATTGTGTTCCCATACTAACCGCCATCAGATCACAAACTCTGCCCCCAACCACGCTGTCCTTGGTGCCCTCAACGGGCTGGCCCAAACTTTGTCCGCCGCGGGTCGTGCTGTTGGTCCATTTCTCTCTGGAGGTCTATTCTCTTTGACCTCTAAGATCCAGCCAAAGGGTGAAGCCATTGCCTTTGGTGTTTTCGGGGCAGTTTCTTTCATAGGCTTCCTCATGAGCTTTGGTATTCGTGGCCGATCACTGGAAGCCGATGGCTGGGGTGAAGACAGCGACGAAGAAGATGAGAACTACAAGTCAGATGACGATGAGCCCAACGGGGCCTGAATTCTCGGCTGCAGCGCAGATCCCCCAACATGACGTGACGACTCAATGCCCCCCTCCCCTCTTCTATGCATGCTGGATCATTTGATCGTTCTTTTGTAAAAGCGTTAGGCGATGCATTTTATTTTTAGCGTTGAATTTTTCTTACCTTTTTTGTTTCGCTTGGTGGTGTTGTCCTCTTCTTTCTTCCAGTCTCTCTGAATATAGACGTTTCTGTGACGGGCTTCTCACCATACAACCTATCAACGTTCCCTACGTCCGTTGATGTCGACAGACGCGTGGTAGTCCCTGCATGGAGGGTCTCTCCGTTCATGCTTTGAGAACAATTCGACGCGCGGCTGCTTCCAGACTCCATACGCCCTTGATCTCGCTGACTACCAGAGAGACCTCTTTCCCGTCATATACGACTAGGCCCCCTCTCGCCATTCTAGCTCGCGCAAAGAGAAAACATGAATCCTGGAGCTCACCAAGGGCAAAAGTGACCCGCCGCGACATGGCCGGTATTGACACCCGAGCTCTCTTTTCTTGAGAAGACCCAAGATCCCAAGCGAGTGTGCATGGGATAAATGTGAGGAGAAGAAATCTTTCAGGATTCTCTTTTGTGTCTCTAGTGGGTGATATGGATTATCTCGGGCATGGCCTGTCCAGACGAAACAGCTTGTGGATCATATTACGGTGTTTGTGTCGAGAGGCTCACCCTCTAATATTCGCTGTCCCTATTTTTACTGCAAAATTTAGACATACAGATTACGCAGCTCGCCCTCTCAAGGTTTTGTACTGAATACTGGATCAACTTTAACCTTCATAGTAATCAGGATATTATTGTGGGATCTTGAGCTTACAAGCATGTGAGATGGCTACGACGTAGAACTTCTCTTTAAGATAGCCTTAGTGACGGTAGAATGATATAAGTCTGTGATATTCATTGATACCTGCGTTTCTGAGATAGAATCAAGCCTCTGCAAACTTGTAATACACTTTTGTGATAGGTGTACCTAACAGTGGCTTCAGCTTGGGGTGTTCGGCTGTGCTCTCGTGGCACCAGCAAGTGATAGCGAGAGGCTGGAGACACTTATTCGATAGATACACAATATTAAAAGAGGAAGTTAATTCAGTTTCAAAGAATACTGATTTAAAGTACTATGACCATTCAACTGAAATGCGTATCCTCACTGCATCTACATCAAGCGTTCAAGCTAAGTGCTTAATCCCTGAACCCTAACACCCACACAAAATCCATTAGAAAGATACCACCAGAAGGTGTCCAAAAAGAACACTATACCCACAACAATTGAAGAACACTTATGTTTCCTCTCGTCTTCTTAATTATTAGCAACATTCTCAATGTATACTTGACAAAATAAATGCTCGATACCACCTACTAGGCAGCCCTTGTTGAAAGTGTAGATTGAGCTCACTGGAACCGTGGAAGTTCCACTCTTGGAAGAACTATGGAGAACCTTGATGACTACGCTACGTGAATTAGAGTGAACTGCAATTTGATCTTTAGACTAAATTATGTCTTTGTTGGTTATTTTTGCATTGTATAGCTAAATAAAAGAATGATAACTCCGATCGAAGTCTTTGTTTCATTCAAGGGGTCAGGATGGTTCATAAAGGTCTCTCCTGCGGCCCAAAGACCATAAAGCTACGCGAACTCAAAGTATCTCTAAATTTAATCACAGGCTGCCTTGAAAAGTGGACAGGAGACAATAATGGTGAGATAGAGTATGAAAACTATCATAAGTTGGATAATATTTTGAAAAAAGATATCAATTATTCCAAGAGGAGAATATCGAGTTCCAAGTTGGTTCATTGCAACACCAGACATGATCGAAAAGTCCACACTTATCATACCTGCTACTCACCATAAATGATATCCCAGATCTGAATTCACAAAAGTTTAACCTAAGTCTTGGAGCTTTCCCTTCCTCAATCACCATCGTCTTTCACTAAACGCATTCCACTCTCTTTTCTTCGACCGACCGGTGTGCCTGAATTCTGTTGATATGTGATGATGGGACTGTCCTAATTGACTTGAAACGAGGTTGAACTGTTCAGCTAACCATATCCTTTACCTCACTTTCTCACTGACTACGAGGACCCAAATTTCACTTCTACCTTTCGACTTTCCTTCCCTCTCTTCACAAATTCTTTTATTGGGCGGTTCCCTTACCACCCAAGCTTAACAGAATGAGAAAGATGGAGCGGACCTTCGTGGATCTCACTCTGGAAGAAAAAGGAGGAGAGTTGACAATTTCTAACATCGCAAGTAAGTGATAGCAGAAGTGATGACACTCACGAGTACTGCTAACTTTACCACGCCAGGCGTGAGCTTCACCCCCGTTGACTGTTCGACCTTCTCGAGCGAGGGAAACGCAAAATCATATCCAAATCCGACCGAAACATCCAAATTGCCCTCGAAGAGCTTCCCACAGCGCTCTGCGTGTCCATCCTACAACGATAGCTCCCATGGCGAACGGCCCCAGAAGAGGCGTGCGGTACAGGCCTCATTGTCATCGCCCAGTGCAAAAATCCTGTTTCGAAGTATCGAGAGACCTCCTCCCGTTGCAGCTCCTACTGCCTTTCCAAGTCAGACGGCGAAGAAATGTAACCAGCTCATCATACGACCAAGCAAACGCCGCATCGACCTGACACGCGACCCCGGCCCGGAGCCCGATGATCGAATCCCGCCAAATGGGGTTCGAAAGATCCAGAGTCTACTCATCAAAGACCTTGCTTTCCAGCCCCAAGGCGTCACACTGGAAGTTGGCATGGATGTAGAGTTGAAGGACAGGTCCTTCCTCCGAATCGAGAAGATACTTGGAAGGCCATTCCGACCACTGTTCTGCGGCCGGCGACTCTTTCGTCCTAAGGCCTTTGACAACGTCAAATTCCCGAATATTATCCCGCAAACTTCAAATGAGCTGGCCTGGGTACCTTCACAAGGGAGCGCGGTGAAGCCAGAGAAGATTGTGGGCGTGACAAAGATAACTTTCACCAACGAACGAGGAACCTGGAGAAACACCCGCAGCCGAACCTGTCGCTTGAAAGTATCGCATATCTTTCGTGGACTGAAGCGTGAAGAGCCGGTCAAGAATGCGGACTGGGTTGTTCGATATCTCACACTTGAAGAGTCAGATCCTGGAAGAGGACTCACGAACCAACAGCTACGGGAGAAGTGGAGAGGAAGAACAACGCCATTTGGCGAAGGAAAAGCAAACTTCACGATCGAGAACATGCAGGAAGAACGCGAAGGAACCCCAGAAATCATTGATCTTGATCACATTCTGCCAACTCCTCCACCCACTCCACCAAATGTCATTGACCTCACCGCAGAGGAACACAACACATACACCTTCGGTGATGCGTTTTGTGGAGCTGGTGGTGCATCGTGCGGAGCAAGACAAGCAGGTCTCGATCTCAAGTGGTCCGTTGACAGCAACCCAAACGCGATAAAAACCTACCGTCTTAATTTCGGTTCAAGCGTGAAGTCACGACTCATGGACGCTTTCAATTTCTTCCGGCGCCAAACAAATTCGCTTCGAGTAGACATCATGCATGCGTCGCCACCGTGTCAAACCTACTCACCTGCACACACTGTCAACAATGAAGTCAACGACGACCGGAATTCCGCATGTCTGCACGGTATTCGCAATGCGCTTGAAAAAGTACGTCCTCGGGTCCTAACCATGGAGGAAACTTTCGGCTTGGACCACCATGCTCATAGACCGAGTCTCTTCCGTGTGGTAATGGACTGTATTGAACTGGGATACTCAGTGCGTTGGGAGGTAGTGAGATTGGCGGATTATGGCGTGCCACAGACTCGCAAACGTCTCATTTTGATTGCTACAGGGTAATATCGATCTTCCCACTTAACCTCACCATTCGAAAAGTCAAGAAAATTGCTAACGATTTCACAGTCCCGGAGAAACCCTATTCAAACTTCCACCTCCCACCCATGGCGTCGAAGGTCGACCTCCGATGCGAACAATCCGGGACTCAATCTTCGAATTGCCAGCAAATGCCCCAAATCACGACGTAGCACACCGTCTTCAACGCTGGGAACGCGAGTATCGCAATCCACTACGCTGGGATGAGCCGGCAAAGACAATCACCACAGCCGGAGGTCAGGAAAATTACCACCCATCTGGAAGACGCACATTCACGAATCGCGAGATTGCCTGTCTCCAGACATTCCCGCGTGACTTTCTCTTCTACAAGGCGGGAACTCGGGTGCAGATTGGAAATGCGTTCCCCCCAATGGCCGCCAAGGCGATTTACATGGAGGCTAAGAAGTCGTTGCGGGAGACTGATGAGCGTGAGAAGCGGGAAAGAGAGATGGATATGTGATTCGATCATGTTTTGGATATCTAAGTGGGAAAAGTGGAGAGCAATGCGGACAAGAAGGACTGGTCTTTTTTTTTCAGCTCTGTACTGTGCAGAGCGCTTGGTAACTATGTGTGGCTCTCTCCGTAGACAGTTTACCTATGTAGTGCTTCATAGGAGGAATTTCGCTTGAATCTTGTACCATGAGTCTTTTACTAAGATCTTGTAACGAGTGAAATCACTAGAGATTTCTCCCAGATACTTGGAAGAAAAATGGCGTTTTGTTTCATTATCTGCCCAAGAATCTCCGGCATCCGATCACCCTGTAGGTGTAGTAGAGACACACGCTTGACTTGGTAAAGTGCTACCATTTTCCAAGACTCCCGAAGTCCCACCCTTCAAGGTCTTCATTCCTATTATCTGTTATTGTGGTATCCTTTAAGGACTAAATTCCAGGGAAGCCTTTTGGTCTACTAAATAGTATTTTAATGTCCATGTAGAGGGTAATTGTTCGATAAAGGGTGTTCGCACCAAGCAAGATCTAGTATGAGGCGTTGAGATTCAACTCTGGCCTAACAATGCGGCTCATTCGAGGTCTACTCGGGCCCCCAGGGTCTACTTGATTTTGTCCCGGAAATTTACTTCAATTTCTTAAGTAGGCACCCAATCATTTAGAGCGCTAGTGAAGGAAGAAAGAGACAGAGAGAAAGAAAAATCAATAGTAGATTTGATATAGTAAGATAGCACTGATATCTGCCCACCATTGGCGTTTCATTGATTTCACTGAAACTGTCGACTTTATTTCGGATCTCCCAATCTTGAGATCAGTCCTTTTGAATGGAAAATTTCAACACTTCACTTGATGCCATCGAACCCTCTCTTTTACTTCCTCTTTCATCCATCGATCATTGATTTCAAGCATGTCATGATATTACCCACGGTTTGTTGCATTAGTGGCCGAGTCATCTCTTCGCGGACAACAATTCTCATAACATCAATGTCCGAGTTGTTTTCGCCCCATCCGTTGATAGTGTAGTCTGAATTTGATTTCAGAAACAAAGCTCCATATGTTGACAAGAAAGAGGGTAAGAAACTCACGTGGAATCGACAACTTCATACCATGCAATGAATCGCTAAGACTGGACAAATCCAGCTTAGGATATCGCTTTTTGGCATCATCTGAGAGGGTAAATACCACACTTGGGATGCCGGGATGCATGGTGGGGCCGCTCTCACGACAAAGAGTGCTTCTAGGGGGAATTTGAATTTTCCAAGGTCGATGCACATCACTCAAGCAGACAAAGAATCCTGACTTTTCCAGTTGCAGGCTCAGAAGTCTAGAGATATCGAGATACTGGTTGACTCGATCACGGTAGCCAGTCAGGCCCTGGTGATAGAGTTGGTAGTACTGAGTAGCAACTGGAATGCTGGATCTTGAGAAGCTCAAGGTATACGCAGTTTGAGCTCCGCGAAGGTAGGATGACTCGAGCAGCAGATCGTGCGGAATCCATTCTTTCTCGCGCCAAACTATCCATCCAACGGCTAGAAGTGCTTGTCCGTACTTATGGCCGGATGTGTTGATTGACTTGACGCGTGGCAAACGAAAGTCCCTTATCAAGTTGTTAGCTTTTGACTTGATTTGATCCAAATATTGGAAAGGAAAGCTGAGAAGCTTCTGCATACCAAACGAAAGCGTCGTTGGTGGCTGTGAATGGCGCAATGAATCCACCACTTGCCGCATCGACGTGGATGGGAATATCATTGCCCGTTTCATGCTCGTAATTGTTCAGCATCTTGGAGATATCTTCGACTGCATATAGTCTCCTTGACAAGCTTCCTGAAACAGAACTATCAGAAAGCGATCGATTTTCAAACTCTCCGGCATCCCAAAATGACAGTGTGTGAAATTGAGGATGTCATACTAGAACAGTCCACTGCATTGCATGAAGAAACCCAAACGCGCGACTTGATGAATGAGCTAACAAAGCTCAAATCAAGATTGAGTTTGCGCAAGAAGACAGTCTTCCTCACATCAATCACAGGGTTTCTTGGGAGTCAAATTCTGAGATCCCTCCTCGAAAACCCAGAAGTCGGTCGTATAATTGGCTTGGTTCGATCAAGCGACGAAGACAGTGCCAGGAGAAAGGTCCAACAACAGGCAGAGCTTGGGAAGTGGTGGCGATCCACATTCCGCAAAAAAATCGAAATATGGTTGCGTGATCTTAGCAAGCCGAGACTTGGGCTCAACGAAGACCACTGGCAGCAACTGTTTTCAAATGATGATCATGCTGGAATTGACGGCATAATTCATAATGGGGCACGCGTCAACTGGATGGACTTGTATGAGGAACTTGAGGCTGTGAATGTCCTCTGTACTGCTGATATTGTTTCTGGAATGTCAAACATGGCAGATCCTTGTCAATTGGTATACGTCTCGGGGGGTTACCTTCCACCAAACCAGGAAAGTCACGCAGATATCGCCGGGAGGCTCAATTCAGCATCTGGATACGATCAGACAGAATTCTTGTCGGAGCTTCTCATCCATGAGTATAACCAGCATCTCGACCGACAAGGATCATCTGCACCTCGGGGTCGAACAGTAATACCTGGTTTCATTGTGGGAACTCGAAAAGAGGGTATTGCTCATACAGAGGACTTTTTCTGGAGATTGATGTTCAGTATCGCTCGCGTTCAGTCCATTAGCGAGGACCTTGGTCATCTCACGGTGGCTGGTGTTGATCAAGTCTCAGAGCTTATTTCGAATGTATTTGATGTCTCCGGATAGTCACCCAGCTAACCCCCTGACATGCCTGGATGGGTTGAGCACTTCAAAGCTTTGTGAAATTATGGAAAAGAGCCTGAATATTTCAATTAAGCGCATTCCTCATGATCAATGGATTGAAATGCCGCGAGATGATGTTGATCAAGCAGAGTTTGACCATCCATTTTCGCCGATGATCAAATGGTTCGAAGATAACGCGTGGCAGTTCTTCGAAGGAGACCCCCATAGACTCGAAAATGAAAGTATCGAGCCGCTTCTTGATGAACACGAAATAGTTTTAGCTTTTCGGAGAAGTCTTGAATACTTAGTTGAAACGGGGTATATAACGACAGGGAGAAGCTGTCCGAACGACGGCATGAAAAAGATAGCTAGGTTTACGCGCTCAAGCTACTAGATTGAGAGAAAAAGACAAATTGAATTTGCATTTCCCCCACTCATTCCTCAATTCTGGCTTATTTAGTAGTTTTTCTCAAAATAAATGTAGCTCTACCCATCTAAATACAGTTATTGTGCTGAAGTTGCAATGTTTACTTCTATAGATCTGATGACATCATCACGATGCCAAGCCGCACAATCCGACATCACGTGCTTGTTTCTGCTTCAGCGCCAACTTCAACTTGAACTGCTCAACTTATTGTGCTGAATATGGATTGATGCAGAAATGTTTCGCAATGGTTGAAGCAAGCACACAAGCAAGACGCGGTCGACAAAGACGCCCCCGTGTTCCAGACTCTCAGCGGCAAAGAGCTGCGCAGGCGTGAGTTATTTCTCTTCTCAATTTCTCATCGGACTAGCGCACTGACGCGTGTAGTTCAGTTGTCTACCGTGCCGCCAACACAAGGAAAAATGTACAAAATTCCCCTGTGAACACCGATGGTGACATACAGTATTTTACCAATCGGCTAACAATACTTTTGAAATTCCAGGCGGGGGAGGTAACCCTTGTGATCGTTGTGAAAGATATAAAAGGACTTGTCGTTTTGATGATGCTCGTGCACAGAGGAGGCCTCGAGTGAATGATGGTGAACCGTGAGTGGCTACTACTAGTACTGACATAGTACTACTCTTCAGTCCAGCCTATCCCCGGAAAAGTGTTAATATGGTCCCAACAGGCTTTCATCTTCGGATTTCAGAGAGAGGGAAGTCCAGATGAAGCGAATCATAACATATTTTATGGGAAATGTCTCGTTCGATGCTCGGAATCTTCGGTCAATCGCGGATGGACTAGAAAAGGAACAGGGTGATCAGGATACCGATCCATCTGCTCCACCGCAAGGCTCTGTCCTGATCAATCATTACTCCCTGGATCCCCTTTCCACGAATACCATGCGTAAGCCCAATTTCTCACGCAATAAGAAAACAACCCGGCTTCTTACATACTTGAGATAGACTACTCTGGGGAGCTCTCCCATTGGAACTTCTCGAAAATGTTGGAGCGTCGGCTGCAAAGTCTGGGGAATCAGACCACGACCAAGAGACACCAGGTAAGCTGGAAGGGTACCTTTCTTCAAGGAGTTTTATTAATTTCAAGTTTCAAGGACTCGGATCAAAAGGATGGAGGGTTTTTTCGTGCAACCGAATTGCAATCGTCTGGCTCTTGTATATCATTGGCAAAGCAATATCTTCCACCCAGGCCGATCGCCGATTTTCTGTTCAAGACATTCATGGAATATGCCGAGACGAATTATTTTTATTTTGATCATGAGATATTCTCCCGAAAGATGGATCTCTACTATGACCTGGAAAGTCCACTTACGATCAACGACGCAGGATGGATGTGCACCTTGCTTATGACTTTTGCTATTGGAACACAATTCGCATACATGCAGACAAAGCACACCTCAGAAAACGGCGCATCGAATTTCGATGTCCCAGATGACCACATCGGCATTGAACTCTATCGATTTTCCTGTCGACTAATCCCAGATCTCATCACCACTGCCAGTGTTGAGAGTGTTCAGGCATTCCTGCTCATGGGCTCATATACTTTACCCATAGATACATCGGGCCTCGCATACACATACTACGGCCTCGCAATAAAGATGGGAATCCAGAACGGGATGCACAGAAAGTTTCCCGGGGATGACAGTGATGGTCATTTAGTCGAAGTGAGAAACCGTCTTTGGTGGTCGGCATACTCGCTGGAAAGGTTCGTCTATGGGCCCCTAGAAATATTTTGACAATACCTAACATTGAGCAGCCGAATAAGTATTCTCCACGGCCGCCCGATTTCGGTGTCCCAGTCCGAAACTGACTCACCAATGCCAAGGGAGCTAACCGGCGTTCAACCAGGCAATTATCCATCAAATTTGCCGAATTTCGGCGCCGCAATAATTCTCACCAAACATTTAGCAGATGCTTCAGAATGTATTAAGTCTCTACGTAGCTGTAGTAGACCAAGGCAGCAGAGATACCTCAAACAACTGGCAACTATGCATGATCGACTGGGAAACTGGTGGTCCGAGCTACGAACAGAAGTCCATTGCAGAGATCTCACCCAAAGTGGTCCCTTTTTTCGGTCCAATGTGCATCTTGAGATCTATTATATCACGACAATAATTTACATTGGCCGACCGTTCATCATCTCCCAACCAACAAACCAGCCCAATGACACGACGAAAAACAGAGGTGAAAATGATAATCCCGATGTCATCAAAAAGCTCCGAGATGACTCGCTGCACGCTGCTATACGGGCAATAGAGTTGTGTGAGCTTTTGCAAAACTCAGTTGGGCTTGCCCGGGTCTCATATACTGAATTCAGTGCATGCCGCATTGCATTGCTTGCCTTGATTGCTCACAGCCTCAACGAACCGACTGCAGAAATATCGAAAGCCCTCATACAGGGCATGGGAATAATTAGAAAAATCTGTGTTGGTCTAGAATCCGCGAAGTCTGAAGTGGCGGTAATTGAAGCGCTTGAAAGGGCTCGGCAGCGATTGTACGCACCGACTGAAGCCGAAGTGAATCGCCAATCGAATCACACAACAGAATACGATCAGTTCCACGAATGGGCCAAACTTTGGCGACCCGACGCCTTGGAGGGAAATACCGCTGAGAGCGCTGACGAGGTGCCTGTTCCGATCGAAGAGCATTACAATCCCTCGGCGCCTTCATTCGACGGGTTTTTCTCGTCCTTTTCAGATGAGCTTTGTGAATTCAATACAATACCTGGACTCAGCTGTGAAATGTCATTAGGCCAGGAATGGTTTGGCAGCACACACCCAGGGGATAGTGCATGGGGTGCTTCCAACCGCTTCGACCTGTGACATTCTCAACCGGCGAGGCTGCCTGAGCACTAACACATTTACCATAGCACTACTACTTAATGAGATCGGCAATTGCAACCTTGAAAGCCAACATGCGAGTTATGATCATCGGCAACGCTTGTGTTAGATTAGTCTCATCAATCAGGCGTATCTTGATAATCTATATTGTTCTATTCCACAACCGGAAGCTACATATCGACACCTCGCAATATTTTCTTGTAAAGTCTCAGCGAACTAACCGAGCTACGGCTCACGGCAAAATTTCATGCAGCGTTTCGTGAAGAGAACTACTATTGCGTCAGCTTACTACTTTGCCGGTTACATCCGTTCGGCTTTCGGGCGATGCTAAGGAATCGGCCCCTGATCTGCGCCTGTGGGTCCACACACCTGGGGTCGTTCTTTGCAAAATCAAGAAATAAACAAACTTCAATGAGGGGAAAATTATTACATCCTTCCGAGGGTGCTGATGCTAGAAGCTTACTGTTCTAATTCAAAGCTTGAACTTGAAGGCAAAACAAGCAACTGGAATATCACATGGATTGATTCAAGTGAAGTCTTTCCTAAGGGCAGAAGTCATTGTCAGTACAGTACCATTTCTACCATACAAGTTATCCAGTGGCACCGAGCGACTATCCATGAAGAACTTCAATGGCCATGGGCAATACTAATGACCCCCTTTCAAGTTCAGAAAACGTCATCTGGCATTTCTGGTCATGCAAGGTCAATTGCAACAAGTAGTACCGCTTGTGAAGAAATTCGCCTCGCGGTGTCTCAGAATACTAGTGTGTCGATCGATCTGGGGGCCAAATGTGACGAGCCTGTGAACTTGAATACTAGCACAATGGGCCTGGGGAAATGGAGAATGACGCACCAGGACCTTGCGAGATGCCTCAATGGCATTTATTTCGGTCTTGGGAGTTATTCCCGATATATGGAAAGTTATAAAGCCTCTTGGTTAGATTCAGGTCTATTCAAACATCATTATTCATTCATCTTCCATCGTGAAAGACCGCAACTTCTCAACTACATCATCTCACAAGTTCCTTTCAGAAGTACACACCAAGAAAGACGACAAAATGAAGTTCGCTTTGACTCTTTCAACGATCATTGGCCTCACTCTGGCGGGTGCCATACCGGAAACCAACAATCTGGCCCAGCGAGACCCAAACCCTCTTCCGGAAACTCATGACCTTGCACGCCGTGACCCAAGTGACAAGTCTGGAAACTCGCAATTCGTTCTGCAGTGCGAGGGTGTAACCGTCCCCAACCAAGGAGGAGCGGCAGGAGAAGGAGAGGGTGGCACTGGTTACTTCTACAGCAACATGCTTTTCAATGCCCAGGGAACGAAGCTCGAACCCGTCGCTTGCACCGACCAAGACGATTTCTGCAGCAATTGTCTTTTCTCTGGAGGTGGTCTGAGCTCTGACACCAATGTTACTGGATGCTGGAATCCTCCTGCTGGACAGAAGGGCTGCAGTGTCACATTTTCGTACAATGGGTACGACTACGACAGCCAAGCTTCGCAGCCCTACTGTGGCCACCAGAATGGGTTCGCGGCATTCTCATTTGATCTGAGCGCCCTATGCTACTTCAACGTCTAATCAGCCAATTGAGATGTGAATCTGATCTACAATTGATACCCGACATTACGGCGCTTTTTGGCCGACAAGAATTACCGACAAGCTGTCTCGAAGCTGGTGATAGATCATGATACCACTGCATATTACCTTATTGATTGAATACGATTCTGATTAATACCAAAACCTTGTCGAAAATTTTAATTAATTGGAACTACGCCAACATGGACAATACTAGTATAAATAAACCTTAGTTCTAGTCAAAAACCCCCTTCCAAGGTTTGGTGCCATTAATAACTACTACCTGGAGGCTTAGTTCGACCCCATAAAATGTCTGACTTTATTGTGGATTCCCAGATTCGGATTCGACCGATATACTACTAGGTGGCCTTGGCCCAATAACTCAATCCCCAAAACTTTTGTATCTTCGAGTTGTGGCTTTCGATGCAGTGGAGTAGATATTGGACTCATCTTGGCAGAGCTTCTCGGGTACCAGCACCCGGGTCCGGGTACACGTACCCGGCAGCGCAAAACTTCAGAATGTTAAATTTTACGAGAAATCCACCATTCTCACATACCACACACAATTACTACTTGACATCCAATTTTCATCAAATACCATCATCTGGCAGCAGATCTCAAATATCATCTAAGATCTCGAGCGCAAAGAACCAAAAAAATCAGACGCAATGGCACAATCAGCCAGGAAGTCTGCAATGAGATACTTTGATGTGAGTCCCGAGGTCAATAAAACTTGAATCTGCATGAAGAGATGAATCCATGCATGAGTATAGTAGCACTATCTCCGTTTTATATCAACTTCTGACTTGGAACTTACTAGGTTGCGGTGACCTTTACTGCGGATCAATTCCGTGGCATTTACCGTGGTAAACAGTACCATGAGCCTGATTTTGCCGAGGTTCTGAAAAGAGCCAAAGAATATGGCTGTGAAAAGGTCATGCTCACTACGATGTCACTCGAGGGCGCGAAGCAAAACCTAGAGATTGTCAGAGCATTTCCCAACATGTGTAAGATGACTCTGGGAGTTCACCCTTATCATGCGGCCGAAATCTACGACCAGGAATCCCAGGGCAATGTCAATCCATACCTGAAGGCTCTTCGGGAAATGGGAGAGGCATTGAGTGATGAAACCCCATCACCACTAGCAGCATTCGGTGAAATTGGCCTTGATTATGTGTATCTGGACCGTGCAGACAAGGAAACGCAGCAGCGCGCTTTCAAGGACCAGTTGGAAATGGCAACGCAATTCCAGTTGCCGCTATTTCTACATGTTCGCGAATCTACGGAAGACTTTATCTCGATCATCAAGCCATATATGTCAAGATTGCCTCGGGGTGGCTTGGTTCATTCATTTGCCGGCTCAAAAGATGAGATGCTGCAGCTCGTCGACCTAGGCTTCGACATCAGTGTGAATGGCGTCTCGTTTAGAAGTGATGAGCAGATTGAAATGGCGAAAAATATTCCCCTGGACAAGCTGCAGCTGGAGACAGATGCTCCGTGGTGCGAGGTGCTGGAAAAAGATCCGAAAATAGAGCCTTTCCTTGCTACTGCAAAGGCCTTGCCCCCTAGCAGAAAGCACAATAAGTTCATTCTGGGTCAGATGGTCAAGACAAGAAATGAGAGCTGCAATATTGAGAGGGTTGGGCTTGTGGTAGCTGGGCTAAAATCTGTTTCGATAGAGGAGATAGCAAAGGCCGCATGGGAGAATAGTTCGGAAATGTTTTGGTAGTTTCCAAGATTGTGAATGCACAAGCCGTTGCAAGTTCCAACAAACAAGAAACCCAGCCCATATTAGCTTTCAAGGGAAATATTCCGAGTATTGGAGGAATGCCTCGTCTATCTCTGGCGTCTTGTCTCCAATCCGACTCATGTCTGCATAATTGAAATGGCTGTACGTCCAATCTTCGGAAAAGGAATCGGAAGCAAACTGAGATGGGTCCTGCTCTAATGTAGATTCGTTGCATGGATCCGGCGGTGAGCGTATTCTTTGCTCATTCGATTCTTCTTCCTGTATGCTATTGAGGTTGAGATGCATGGTGATTACTTCGACCATGGCGGGAAGACTCTGTCTTATTTTGGTCAGCAGCAGTGGAAGGAATCGCGCCCGGCCCCCAGGAAGATCATTTATGAGAGTGAAGAAGTGCTTGAGATAGTCCTGAGGACCAAGCTTGAAGCCCGATGAGCGGAGACCTGCTGCGGAAAGACAGGCCATGACATCAATCAATGTGCAAGCGACTTCAAATATTTTCTCAATCTAGGAGCTGTAAGTAAATATAAGCAGCGATTGACCATGGATGGATGAGTAACGTACCAGGCCAACACCATGCGTCTGCAGACTTTGTTTTGATAATTTCCATGTCGCAAGACATAGGTCCCTCGCAATTAGTAATGGATAACGGAAGTCCATACATTCATGCTCGGGGCTAGTTGATAGAAAACCAGCGGTGGTGGCGAGCTGCCAGATCATGATTCGTAGCCATTGTTGTGAGACACGCAAGTCAGACATCAGGATGTCTGGTAAGTCAATATCAGCCGGTACAGCGTTTCGAATACTTTCCTCGAGCTGTACTAATGATTCTATGGAACACGTTGTGTGGTCCCCATTCCATTGGCTGAGAAACTTCTCATCAAAGGGACGATATAAATTTACCAAGCAACGGAAGCCCATCGCCATAGTAGATTGAGGCTCTCCTAACTCCGGGGTATTGGCAGAGACCCGAAGGGTGATCGGTCTGTGTCGGCGAATCGCATGTGCCCTGGCTTTGGATTAGAAAGATCTCTATGCAAAGCAATTTTTGGAATATTCTTACCGCTCGGACACTAATAGCAGCCAAAAAAGGTTCCCCGATATTGAAGGACTTTCATCATCCGATACTGTGGATGATTCAATGTCAAGAGCACTGGCCGTATAAAGAGTTGTTGCTTCTCGAAGAAAATAATACGCATGTCGCTGATTTCCCAGTCCAATGTGGCACCCATAAAGAAGAAAGGCAGTGATTATAGTCCGCTTCACGGGGCCAAGGAATGGATCCAGATGCTTTCTTGCTTCTGTAGCTTCTTGAACGAGTTTGTCCCGGTAGTGCTCCTCGGTGAACCTGCGGCATTCATTTGGTAGTTGGGGACACAGAGAGTATCCGGTTTGTGTAACTACAAACGCGCAAAATGCCGTGACCAAACAATATGAATGCAAGCAGGTTTCAGAAAGTTCAACCTGCTTTTCGAATCCGACGGGGTCCAGAATTGGCACTGTTCCTTGCAAACGAGAGAAGAAATACTCAGAGCATGATCGTATAAGTTCGGGGTTAAGTAGACCAGTCAACCTTGAAAATCCACATTGCGTCGTTTGTTTTGACATTGAGTGGGTACTGCTCGGGTTGATGATATCAGGTATTGTATCCTCAACGGATTGAGAATTTGAGGAATCGCCATGAGTGTCCTTTGCTCTCAGCTCGTTAAGGATGTTTGCTGATTTCCCTTGTCGCCCTTTTTTCCGCCGCTTGAGCGAGGAACTGCATACCAGACTAGCCGTTTGGCATTGATCGCATGGCCGCGACCTATTGCAGCGGACTTTGCGACGTCGGCAGGCATCGCAAGCCTGACTGGCAATGTCATTGTCTGGCATCGATGTTGTTGTAAGTGTCGAAAAGTGGGGAGGAATGCGTCTGGGGAACGGGGCTGATTCGGGACAAAGTCGGGCCAAGAAAAAGCCGAGCCGGACCGAGAGATGCGGAGGGCAAAATGGTAACCCTGGAGTATAGCACAACAATTATAGAAGATGCCCAAGCTATGAGTTAGTGTCAATTCTCAGATATTTCTAACAATTTCTAGAATTTTCAAGGCTATTTAATTAACTTGTTAGTACTACTTGATAGGAGACGCACCTTTGGCACACAGCAATACTGCATTTCAATTCCCATTTTGCCTGAGTTTCGTGTCATCCTGACAATAACAACTGAAGTTCGGTTTCTTATTTAGAGCATAAAGGCTCAATTATAGATATGGCGGTCAGTAGTACTCCAGGATGCACTGTTTGTCTTACCAATTGATATACGAGTTCTTGAAAGAAATGACAAAGCAAGGCGCGATGGAGACTATTATTGGTTCTTTGATGGGTGGCGCTCGTATTCCGAACGATGCTGCCTTATCTCAATCGTCATTCTGAGGACTCATCAACTCCATGATGAACTCATCATTCAAATATCAGACACTTTTTCTTATCCTTATTGTGACACTAAGCGACAGAACCGACCGAACAAGCTCAGATCAGCCCCTTCTTTAGTCGCTATGGAATGGATACTGCATCCTGGCCAGCTCACCAAAATGCTTGGAATGTCGCCCTGGGAGCTCGAAAACATCAGTCGACCCAGCGTGTCATCGGATAGTTCACAAACCACTGAAAGCAATCGTGTTCGCTTCAAACGACCACATACGAAATCGCGCCGAGGGTGTCTGAACTGCAAAAGGAGGAAGGTTAAGGTACCTACGCATAGTCAGGAGAGGAGTCAAAACTCCAGGTGGAACCTGGCTAATTTCTGCTTCTTCTCATTAGTGCCAGGAAACAAAGCCCGAATGTCAAAATTGTCTTGATAGGAATATGAAATGCACATATTTTCCAAGTCCGGGAAACAATCGTTACATTGCGGAGGTATCCGATACGGGAGAAAATAGTCTAAGCCTACAGCAACCTTCATCAACCGCTTTCTCTGGGGATGATTTGCGCGTCTTCCAACACTTTCTTCTGGTCTCGAGGCCTCATCTACCATTCGGAAGTGAAAATTCATGGACTACACTGGTTCCAGCATACGCACACGAGGTAAATTACTGAGGAAATTGTTGTCAATTCGTTCATTTGTGACACCGACTAACATTCAGTTAGTGCCCACACCTTATGGAAGCGATACTTTCGCTGGGCGCAACTCACTATGCGCTTTTAGTGCCTGATAATTCTCGCTATCGAGTGATGGCCCTTTCGCACCGTGGAAAAGCACTCGAACACTTATCATCCGCCCTCGACAAAATCGATAACTGCACACCCGCATTCCTTGACGGCATACTAGCAACATCCTACGTTCTGATCTTTCAGGCCTACTATATGAGTGATGGGATGATCGATTTTGCCATCATGGTACGTGGATGTAGCTTGATTACAAGCAAAATCAAGCAGAGATTCAACGGTAGCAACATGTTTTTGCTACAGAGCCCGGAACAAGTCACCCAGCTAGCATACCCATGGTTATCGGCAGAGGCACATTCAAACAAAGAAGTAATAGAGCGCCTCATAATCGATATTGAGAAGCTACGTCCATTTTTAAATGGCGGGGGCACGCCGGGCTTCTTTGATTCTATTCGGAGGACCTACATTGCTCTTCAACATTCAATTCGAGACGCCTTTGCCTGTCTGACTGAAATCTATCTCGTGTGGTACTCCATGGATAATCAACAATTCATGGATTTTGTTGGAACCGGAAACTGCGTTACTCGAGCGCTGTTCTTGCATTACATTGCAATAGACACGCTAATGCGACCATTTTTACTGAATATTGGGGGTCCGAAACATCCGACCCTAGCTATCGGCGGCATGATCATGGCACAGTGGGCAAACGTGTTGCATCGCGGCTTGCCTAAAAATCTTCAGAGAATGGTAGAGTACGAGACTGAGCTGATAGTTCGTGAACGGGATGAAATGCTTTCTGCTCCGATGACAGAAGACTACGACCAGACAAAGTCGGACACCTGAACCTTAGGATACATCATACGCTAGGAAGTCCCACGGGTAATACTGCTGCGACCGATTCATCATCTCTTTTTCAACCTCTGGCATCTTTATACGGGAAGCTAGTACTGTATTACTATAAGACCAAAACTCAGTTCACCAAGTCCCAACCTACCACTTAAATTACTAGTATGCCCAGCCTCAAGTTGGAGTCTACTACCTAGGTAGTAGATTTTGTCTATAACAATAATTCAACATTGAGTACCTAGGTAAATAGTACACTTCAAGTTTGCAGCATTTTGAAGGAAGGTTAAAGACCCCTCTCCAAGATCACCTAGCCCTGTACTCGGAGGTAAGGTGGAAAATTGAATCCATTTTCTAATAACTAATCATCTATTGCAACGGCTGTGATAGTCACACATTCTTGGAATTGTTACCGAAATATTAACTGCCCACTGCAAAAAATAATTATAAAAGAAACCTTCAAGGGAAACAATATCATATCGGAACCTTCCAAGCTGGGAAGAGGCATTGTTGATGTTACAATGGATTATCCATGGAAGAAGCGCCTCCAAACAATTTTATAGTATGTAGTAAATTCCCAACTTGTGTCCAGGTGAGCATGATTTCGCAGAGAAATCACCTCGAAATCCGTGCCAGTACAATCGTAGCATCATACATTTCCCTCCATGCAGCAACTTGAACTTCCAACATTTGAAGGAAATCCTAGCAATTCGCCGAATGAGATGACCTCCGATGGTGAGTAGGCCGCTGAGACGGAGCCAACTTTGTCAGTGACAGGAACCGGCCCGGATGATACCATGCGAGAACACTGATTGCTACAAGCATCGGGACTGCTTCGAGGACGTATAAAGGCCATTCGTGAGAAAACAAATATGCATTGATTCCCAGTGCAAATTCTATGACCCGGTATATGCAGCGAATCTTGAACGAAAAAACGTTAGTCGCTGGTTCTTGAAGTTATTGGGCCGTTTATGCCACACTCACTAAGATGAAAGCCCCCGAGATGTAGATTCCTTTCAGCAGTTTCAATGTACCTTCATCGACGATCTTTGCAGATTTATTCGATCTGAGATGAAAAGATCCCACAATAATCAAAAAGGCACTGAACGTCACAACTTGAAGGACCAAGCCACCAATCAAGACACCTGTACCGGTATCCTTTTCTGAGCCTTCCCAGTTTCCAGAAGAGGCAATACCACTCCCTGAAGCCTGAGTAAGACAGCTGATAATGTCCAGCGTCACGAAAATTCTTGGCAGCCATCGCCGCCGGATTTTCAAACCAAGAAATTTGACTGGATTCTCGTCTTCTTTGACATTGTCCCCTATCCAAACCAGTCTATCCATGAGCAAGTAGAGACTGGCGCACACGAAGACTGGGGCGATCACAATGAGGGTAGCCGATACGGCGTAAAGAGGAATGTTTGACTGTTTCTTGACGCTCGCACAGCGTACAGCATATCCAGCTACTTCAAGAAATGCCCCAACAAGTAACGGTGTGAAATGACAAGCTCGATGAAATTTACCCCGGCTTGGGGCAATAGTCAACGCGTAAGTGTGATACACGGCGGGAAACAGGTAGAATACTGCGAATAGAGCCGCTGCTGCAAGTGAAGGGTCATAAAAATAGATATCATCATCACTGGACGCCATATTGACAGAAAATTGTGAGAATTGACTTGCTGGTTTGTCAATGAGCTTCCAAGGTTCTTGTCAGGTGTGTAGAAGTTAACAGTATGGAGAAAATTGACATTCCCAAAACCAGTGCTTATGTCGGTCTTTTATATCAGTAACAAGAATCATGACTACTCGGCCAGTCTCGCGGTTCATGCTTTTCAATAAGTTCAGTACCAGTAGATGATGCGATAGATGTGAGACCTGGAAGGTTTCTTCGTAGCCATCCACTGAGTACCCCTGGCTTCCAGAGAGTGACCAGCTGAACGCATTGCAAATGATAGCTGTCAAAGAGGGCATTTTTTTGTTTGTGATCATGTCGGCCAGTCTTTCTGTAAAATAGTTTACCTCGGACAGAGAGCTTAGATCTAGTTTGTAGATGCTGACGCTGCATTGCGGAAACTGTGAAACCAAATTCCTCAGATTTGCTGTGTTGGGATAATTGTCCGCATCATCATTGCGGACAGTTCCAATCAACGTATAGGAGGGATATTGTGATAAGAGAAATTTCATGAAAGGGAGCGCAAGGGAGCCGTTCGCTCCTGTTATGAGAACAGTACCTGTCATGGCGGCCAAATACTATCCGAGAATGAAACTGGATCAATCCCCAAATCCGAAATAGCGATGAATTTATATGCAAAGAAATGTGATCAATGACTGATTAGCCGATTTTTTGGGCGTAGGACGTATGAGCACTTAGTTTTCCCATCTCCCCTGGCCCCTGATTCGTGAACCTAGAACGATGAGCCTGCGTTGGCCAGCCTCTCAAACTTGCAATCCTGCACACGTATGGGCAGGGCTGGACGGAGTCCAGATGTGGAGCCTAAAGAATGGCAATAATACTTGCACAGCAAGAAGTTGCGATGGGAAAGAAAGCAAAAAGACGTATCGCCATTTGATTTACAGTAAAAAGATAACTCAAATATACTGCCCACTAAGTATTCATGGCAGTTTATGGATACGCTCACGCTGTATGCAGGAGCTCCTTGATCAAAACATGCTTCCAGCTCTCCATAAGCTGCTCGTATTATTGCTTATTTGTCTTTGGGGGATTTGTGCAGTTTTTAGGGATTCGGGATCCCGCGACTTGACAGTTCCAAGGTTTCTAATTCCGATTATCCCTCTCTTTCAGCCCTGGAGGGACCTTTGGTTAGGGCAACTACAAGCCGTTGACAATATTCTCGCGTCACACTTGGAAGTTAAATGCTCTGAGCGAATCACTATATTTTTCAAAATCTCCGAGTATTCCTAGAAAGTACATTTCGAGATCGAATCTCAATCCTTATTTGCGTGATCCTCCCGTATCTCTACCACCTCGTCTTCGTAAGGATCAACCGACGTCTGCGCAAATTTCCTAGCCGAAATACGCCTCTCAAATAGCAAATCCAATTCTTCATATGTTCGCCCCTTCGGCTCTGGCAGCCTGAACAATGCCCAAGTCAGACTGACCAAGCAAGTGCCCGCCCAAAAGTACGCGCTTCTTGCGCCCCAACTCCACGCAGTAGAGCTCAGCTGGTAATTGGTCAAAACGTTCACGACAATATTGCTGATATTGTATAAGGCGCGAGCAAGAACGATTGTCTTCGCCTTGAGACGCGTTGAAGATAGCTCAGAAACCAGTGAATACGTTACTGGCCCGACGGTGATATCGTAACAGAATGTGAAGATGATGAGCATCACGCCGATGGCCCATTTTGCTCCATTGTCATCGGAGAAGGACAGACTTCCGGTGATGACCAGCAGAATGAAAAGGCAAGATAGCCCATACACGTGTATCGTGCGGCGACCGGCAACGGTCATCAGAAACCATGAGCCCAGTGTACCGATCACACCAAGTGCATACTGTCCGAGAGATAGATTGAAAGATTGAATCGGGGGCAATCCCGCCTGAACCATGAAGTATGCGAAATAACCCATCAGGTTCTGACCGCAGAGAGTTTGAACCAGCCAGACCACGCACACAACTTCAGTCCGACGAAGGTTTGTCCCCTTGAAACAATCTAGGTATGAGGTTCCGCTTGAGAGAGACGCTTCCAGTTCATTTGTATGCTGAATCATGGCTATAGTTTCATCCAAGTCGAAATTGGGATCACAGCCAGAGGTGAGTCTCTGTAAAGCCCGTCGGGCCCCTTGAACATTTCCCTGTCGAACATGCCACCATGGTGATTCAGGTGCAAATAGACAACCCAGTAGTATAGGTAATGGCCAGGCCCACTGCACGCCGAATGGAATTCGATATGCCCATTGATCGTCACGCGAGATGCAGCCTCGATTTACGCCAACAGCGACGAACTGTCCGAAAACCCAACACATGTTGATAAAGGTAGTCAAGTAAGGACGGAGCACGACCGGGCAAACCTCAGAAGCATAGGCTGCTGGTAACGTTTGGAATATGCCCCAGGGAATACCTGCTAAAATCTCCGCAGCGAGAAGCATTTCGACGTTGACTGCGAAAAAGAAGAGGAATATCACCGCCGTTATAGCCGCCAAAGCACAGATCATGGTTCTTCTGTATCCCAAACGCTCAGACACAAGACCGTTGAGGAGAAGTCCGATCACCTCTCCGCATCGTGCTCCATTGGATAGGCCTGACTGCCAGGAAGCCGGAACAGCCCATGTCCCGTCTGGTCCCTGCACGCCAAATTTCTTGTTGAAAGCCGGTGAAGCATACATAGAGCTCAACAAGGCTAAGTCGTACCCTTCCATGATGAGTGTGGATGATAGAAGAACAGACCAACCGACAGCTTTGGGGTACAGCTTCACTGCCTGCCAAAGTGTCATAGACTGCTCCTTCTTTGCGGCATGCTTACCACCCAGAGGAAGTTGTTTAGTGCCCACACCAGGTTCGGTCGTTTCATGATCCGGGGCAGCCATGGTGAAAAGGCCTTGTGGGCGATCGATATGGTGTCAACCAAGTATAACGACCTCGGGAGATGGGTTCAGAGAGAACGCTGTAGAAAATTCGTTGAGAGCATCATATTCATCCTGGAAAGGAAAGCTCGCATGATTTATAAAATGCGAAGAACACAGGCACTGGCCTTCTGGCACGATATGCAGGTCGCGGATCCGGGGAAAGGAAGCAGGACTTGAGAAGAAACTGGGGAAAGAAGGGTGTGGAGATGGTGTGCGGGCGAATCAGAGGCGATACTCATCTTATCCGGCGGTTAGTCGGTCGTTAGTCGGGGGTGAAGAACTACATCTCAGGTCCTTGGCGGACGTATAGAGCGGGGTTATTGTGAAAATGACCGAGCAAAGAGCGAATGTGAAATAAATAATAAATCCTTCCAAGGTTTAGCCAGTTTTGATGTTTCGAGGTTTGCTGCCAGGTGGTCGGGTATACACACACATCATGTCACCTCACGCAACAGATGCTTCGGAGACGGTCCCGACAGGGACAAACAACTGGTGGAAAGAGGCGACGATCTACCAAGTAAGTTGGGGGAAGATTTCTAGCATGTTCAGCTTACTGACACCCTGATCGGACTTGCTTAGGTATACCCAGCATCATTTTATGACACGAATGGTGATGGCTGGGGTGATATCCCTGGCGTAATCGCGAAAGTTCCCTATCTACATTCGCTGGGAATCGATGTCGTCTGGTTATCTCCTATGTACGATTCACCTATGCACGACATGGGCTATGATGTTTCCGACTACGAAAATGTTCTCCCTGCCTACGGCATGGTCCAGGATGTTGAGAAACTGGTCGAAGCTTGTCATGCGCTGGGAATGAAACTAATTCTCGACCTTGTTGTTAATCATACCAGTGACGAGCACGAGTGGTTCAAGGAGAGTCGCAACAGCAAGGAAAATCCCAAGCGAGACTGGTATTTCTGGCGCCCACCCCGATATGATGAACAAGGAAACCGATTACCCCCCAGCAATTACCGAGGTTACTTTGCTGGAAGTACATGTTTGTTCTCCCTGATACTTTTACTCTTTCGCATCACACTGAGCGTCGCAAATAATTGGAAACAATACTGACCTGGACTATTTGTTGGGAGAAAATAGGGACATGGGATGAAAAGACACAAGAATACTATCTCCATCTCTACGCACCAACGCAACCAGATTTGAACTGGGACAATGAAACCACCCGACGTGAAATCTACCAAAGTGCAATCCACTTCTGGCTTCAAAAGGGCATCGATGGCTTCCGCGTCGATACAGTCAACAAATACAGCAAATACACCGAGTTCACTGACGCGCCAATTGTCGATCCGAAAAGCTACATCCAGCCAGCGATCCCAATGTGGTGTAACGGACCCCGGATTCATGAATTTCTCCGCGAGATGTACGACGATGCCTTATCCCCATACGGTGACATCGTGACGGTCGGAGAGTTGGCAAACACGCCAGACCCTGCACATGTTCTCAAATACGTGAGTGCATCAGCGAAGCAATTGAGCATGGTGTTCCATCTTGATATCGGCCATATCGGAATGGGCGCATTGGAGGATAAATATATACTTCACCCCTGGCAGCTCACGAAGCTGAAAGACGTTGTGTGCAAGTGGCAAAGCTTCGTTGAGGGCAGCGATGGGTGGACAACAGCTTTCTGCGAAAATCACGATAATGGACGCTCAGTGTCACGATTCGGCAATGATTCCCCTGCTTTCCGTGAAATTAGCGCTAAGATGCTTGCGATCATGATGGTCGCCATGACTGGAACACTGTTCATTTACCAGGGCCAGGAAATTGGCATGATAAATGCGCCGGCCGAGTGGCCTATTGATGAGTATCGCGATATTGAAGGTTTAGGATATTATCGCGAAGCAGAGGCTCTTGAGAAAAGTGGAGTTGACACTTTGCGCAAAGAGAAAATCATGCATGGCCTCAGAACTCTAGCGCGTGATCATTCCAGATTACCCATGCAATGGGATGATTCTGAGAATGGCGGCTTCACGAGTGGCAAGCCGTGGATGAGGGCGCATGATCTGTATCCAGAGATCAATGTAAAGAGGCAAGAGTCTGACGAACGAAGTGTTCTATCGTTCTGGAAGAAATTGTTGAAGTTGAGAAAGGAGTATCGACAGCTATTCATTCACGGGGCCTTTGAGATTTTGGATCATGACAATCTAGAGACATTTTGCTTTCTCAAGACCAGAGACGATCAAGAGGCGTTGATTGCTTTGAACTTCACAGCTCAGAACCAGCCGTTCGAACTTGCAGTGAGGGGTTCAAAAATGCGATTCCTGACTGGGAACTATGCGGATTCCGAACCGAATACTCTCAAACCATATGAAGGTCGGGTTTATGTCAAATAAAGATTAGAAGATACTATAGAGTCAAGGTGAATCGGATTTGATTTAGAGCTACTTTGGTAGGGTGGATATTTGGTGTAATAATTGATTCTTTTTGTTGATATCCTCCTGTGATAGAAAGGTTCAAGTTACAATTTTCATGCTACAGTGTAGTTTAAGCGACAGAAACGAAGGAAAACTCATCAAAAGTATTTTGAGCTTAGTGCAACTATCTATTAACATGCCACCAATTTTTGATAAAGACGAGGGACAATGGGTGGGAGGAGAGGGTATATAGCGTGTATGGAAACTTGACTCAAGTTTTGAGGTGCAAAGGATGGATAGAATCAATCTCGAAAATAAAATGTGTGATAATCGCTCTTAACGCAGAACAAAGTAAAGTATGATAGAAAATTGACACCTCTGGTGGTGTCTAACCAAAACGCCAGCCCGAATCGTTCGAGCGCTGACGTTTCATCACAGAGTGAAGTAGACTTTCCTTGCGCGAGAAAGGCTTTTTATTCTTCTGTTTTTGATGATTGAGAAGAGACTCGGCGGCTTGGGGGTCGATTCCCTCGCCAGTGTCCGTGATTTTCAACGCCCACTTGACATCCTCGAGCTCGAACCCAAGATCATTCACCATATGATTGATGGCCCGGTCAACAGGATCTTGGACTTGTGGTGGAAGCGACGGTTGGGGAATCGCTGCTGGGAGAGGTATTTGCGCTGGAATGGACGCAGGTGGTGGGAAGAACGTGGCTTGCTGCATTGGGGGGCTTCGTGGTGCGGGATGGAAAGGGATGTCAAAGTCGGAGGTTGGGATTTGAAGAGGAGGGGGGCTGTGATTCGGTGTTCGAGGAGGTGGAGCCGAGTTGGTTGATGATGTTGATGCACCGTCGAGCATCAACGAGGGCATAGCGGGAATGGCAGGGACTGGGGGCGCATTCGGGTCGGAATCGTCGAGGTTGTGCACGATGGTGCTGAATTCAGACATCGGTCGTTCGGTCGCAAAACCGATTCCGAGTTCACGGCCACGGGCTCTTCGAGCACGAAGCTCCTGTTTGTAGGCAGCATGGCGTTGCTGACGTTCTTGTTGATTCTGAGCTTCGAAGGGAACATCCATTGGACTTTCACCGTCGTTGGAAAGCGAACGTTCATGATCTTCGTAGACACGAGAGACAGCTTCTTTCAGGAAAGAAGAACGGCTTGTCTCTGTATCAGTAAGTGACCATTTGGTGAGGCCAGATGCCTTTGCTTTATTGAAGAAAGCAGCAGTGGCTTCCGCTGGCGCAAGGGAGCTGAGATCCAGAACGGCAGAAAGACCGATGGTCATGATGAAAGACGTCCATTCCTCTGTCTCGTCGTTAGAACTCATTTACCAAATAGTTTCATTATAGGATAACTTACCAAGGACTTGCTCTTCACGCGCAGGGTCATCGGTGGGAACATCTATGCCATCATAGATGCCAACTCTGCGAGCTTCAAGGCATTTCCCATGGAGTGGCTGTAAGAGAACACCCATACACGTCCAGATCTCCGTCATATCGTAAAGCTGTTTCGGAGAAAGTCCGCGGCCATTTCCTCGACTGAAACCCTCAGGTGGCTCGAAAAGGATATTAGACATTCCAAAGGGCTCCGACATACATCCCAACGCCGCATTTTGGCCTCTTGCTTTAACACCACCCCGTAGCCAGTCGACCTGACCCTCAAGGTCATTCTCGCGACCTTTGTTGCTTCCAAAAATACGACAGAAGGTCCAGATGCGCCAAAATGCGTCATCGACCTCTTCAGCACGCTTCATATCTAATCCCGATAATCCGCGAACGGTGTCGCGGCGGAGGAATGGCGAGCATCGCACAAGAATCATTGCCTTGAGCTTAGCCAAGGTCATAATGTCTTGGGCATACCGGTCCAAATAGAGCGACGAGGTATACTCCGGTACCTGAGAGTCTGGGTCGAGAAATTGTGTCTCAGTTGCCCACGGCGGAGACATCTCGCGTAGCTCCCATGCAGGTGGAGACATCTTAAAAAGCGTATTTTTAATAATCGGCAGTTCGTGCCTTTTGAAGATACAATAGAACCGTTTGTTCACAAGCACAAAGTTGAATAGATCGTCCAAAGAGTCGATGCTTTCCATGATGGACATTGTCAGGCGCACCGGGAAATCTGGCGGGAAGTTGATATTGGCTTCAACAGGCTGTCTCGCATCAAACACCGGCAGAGTTGACGTAGGCGACGGTGGTGTCGCAGCAAGCTCATACACCTGATCCGATGGCAGCTTGACGCTACTTGCCTGCGCCGTCGAAACGAACGCATGCATCTGCCGCGTTCTTTCGACCGCCATGGTTGGTTCTACCACGATCTTTTCTTCAGAGTCAGGAGGCGTAAAGCTTTGATCTTGGCTCTCGGGTTCTTCTTTAGGTGAGGCGGGGTGCGTGGGGCTGCTTTGGGGGCTGCTTTTGGGGCTGGCCTGACGACTGGCTACAGTCGACCGGGCGACCCCTTTACCGGCCCCGTTGACGCGGTCGTAAAGGCTGGTCAATTCGAGATCCTTAGTTTGAAGACGGGGTAATTGTAGTAGTAGACTTGTCCGTTTTGTCGTACCTGTATCCTCGTCATCAAGGTTAGGATCCGAGATTGATGAGTGGCCTTGCAAGGGATGGCTGAGTGGGTCAAGCGAGCTGTCCGAGGACGACGATAGGCTCGAAGGGACCAGGGGGGCCATAGGGGCGGTCGCCGATCGAACAGGTGCAGGTTTATTGCGCTTGAACGACTTCATTGAGAAAGTGAACGATTTCTTTAGCGGCTTTTCCTTTTTGCCATCCTCGTCTTTATATGATGTGCTGGGTCGAACATCCGACTCTTTGTCCTTGTCACTGGCTCCATTGACAAGTTGATCGTCGACACTCTTGCTCTTTTTGTGACCCTTTTCTTTGTCCTTGTTCTGCAGGTCTTCAGGGATCGCAGCTAGATGGATCGGCCGGCTGTCTCTCTTGACTTTTGCGGTTCGCTTGGGCTTGTCGCTCTCTTTATCTTCCTTGGCGGCTTTGCTTGACTTGTTAGATTTGCTCGACTTGCTTGATTTGCTCGATTTTGTCGACTTTTTGGATCGCAAAGCATCAAAGGATGGCGATGGGTGGGTCTGGGAGTGTGGCTTCGTCGATGGCGGCAGAGGTGCTGGGCGTGTGGCCACTAGATCTCCATTGTGACGACTAACCTGCAAAGGTCCATCGAGAATCAAAAGCGTTCTTTGCTTGGAGCCATCTTTCTGCAGATCGGCCAGGACATCCTCCAGTTCTTCTGCTGCTTGTGCAAGCGAAGGAAGCTGTCGGATATGAGGCTCACCATTCTCCAAGCGATCGGCCCATTGTGATTTGTTTGCTTTGCGCGGTCTAGCAGAGTGCCCACCGCACCCCTGACAAGCGTGACAGGACTGTTGCGCAGTGCGTGTGGTACCTGTGGGCGACTTCAGAGTTGACGTGGAGTGGTGGACGGCGAGATGGGTGTGACTAGGGGATGAGTGTGAGAATTCCGAATTCGCGTAGATAGGGTAGCCTCGCTGGCTCGGATGGATGTCCCATCGACTATTATGACGGCGCACTGCCAGAGGACTGGGGGCGAAATCGGCTTCGGAGGGTGGCTCGAGAGGTAGGGGTTTATTCTTCAAGTCATTCATCGAGACGATAGAGTTGCAGCGTGACGGTAAGATCGATCCTATGGGGGAGGCACTCGCACTTCTCGAGGGGGGAGGGACTTGTAGTCTCGATTTAACTGATGGCACTCGAGATGGACAGATTGAAGCCGCATCGTCAAAGACACCAGCTGCGACGGGGGATATGATTGAATACGTATCGGCAGACCTGGAGTAGTCCTTTTCGGCCAGAGCCCCCGTCACGGTATTCAAGCTGGACATGGAGCTTCTTCGACTATAGCAAGATGATGCTCCGTCAAAGATATCATCTGATCCTGACGACGAGCTTGTCTTTTGCTCCTCGAGGTGATAATCAGCGCCATCTTCACCTCTCAGACCTCCAACCAAATTCTGCACACGCTCTTCCAACTCATTTTCCAACGATAATCCCCGTGCGGCCTGCGTTAACTTTCTATCAGTGCTGACCGGAGAAACCAAATCGACGTTTGTTGAGAGTTCGGGGAAGAATCGGAGCAGTGCGCTACCAGGACGTACGGGTGGTCGATCAGATATGGGGGAGATATCTGAATTGTCGGAGTCATCGCCTTCGAGCTGAATGATCGTGCGGAGGGAATTCTGTGGAGAGACTCCTCTATCATGTCCCGCCACTTCCTCGGCCATTTTCTTACTCTTCCCAGTCGTTTTTTCCAATGCCGTTGGAGTTAGCAAGGGCTCTCCCTCGGCCGATGGCTCAGAGTCAGAGACGATGATTTCCTTCTTTATTGGCACATCACCCTCATTTTCTTCTTCTTTGACGTCTTCAAAGCTTCCACGCACGGCCTGGGCCTCTGGTTCAACAGTGCTGCCTTTCCTTTGCCTCGACTTTGCTTTCTGCTGATCCTGCGGTTGGAAAAAAGTGGTTTGTAGTTTCAAAGGAGGTGGCCTTTGCGCCCCTTTCTTCTTGTAACTGAGGGACCGTCGAGGCCGAATATAAGGGAACGAGATTGCGGTCACCATGGTTCAATGCTGTCAAATACCGGGGTGTGAAGCAAGGTTACTCCCGGGGCATTGTCTTGCCACGCGATGCAATCTGTGAGACCAATTAGCAAATGTTCCACTATTCAGACCACTTCGAATATCGAGAAATGGCCGGATCTAGTAATCGTCAAAGAACTGACCAAATGGTGGCAGTCGGGGAGATCAAGGAGGTAAGTAGTAGTCAGTACTAGTTTCGCTTCTTCTATCCAACTGTGGTACTATACCCGTGGACTATCAGCCGGGGTAGTTGGTATACAAAGACAATCTGGTTCTTCGAGCAACAAAGCGACAAGAAAAGAATTCGAAAAGAAAAGTGGATGAGCAGATGATCCTGCAGGACGCCTTCCTTTTGACCAGCTTGCGTTCCCCGACACTATGAACCGTGACCTTCTCAGGCCCCCAAAATAAGCAGTTGGTTGATGGGTCGGGGCCAAAGGAAAACGCCCCCAAATTCCCAATCGGGCTATACAGTGAGAGTATTTTGATTTCAATTTGATTTCGCCGAATACTTCTTCTCTCCCGAGATCTATTAGGTTTCTTTTCATTTCGCTTGTAATACCTCCTTTCATATATAGTCTACTGAGTACTTCATTCCATTTTTCTATTCATATCTATTGGAAAATACGATGCTGGCTCGTGTTCGTGGTTATTCTTAAACGCGATCGACGGTGCAGACTGCGGAAACGATCGGCCATACGACGCGGTCAATCATAAATCATGACAATAAAAATAAAACAATTACTAAAAGGGATAGTCAGATGCTGTGGGGGGCCAATTCTTTTTAATACAGTCTATACTTGTTCGACAGTTCACCTTTGATGAAATGAGTATCCCTTCTAACTTTTGATTCTGTGATTCCATGAACCTGAAGCTGCGCGATGAACCCATCATGGAATTTTGCATCTCATCTCTCAATATCTAGCAATATTTGTTCCATATTCTAGTATCTGCACCATAGTACTATCTCTGTCATTATATACAATATTAAAATTACTCAAGATACCTTGCTTGCTATCTCTTTGGCCCCCGCGTTCTTCGCCCCGCCCAAAGCCTTAGAACTCATTCGCCACGCGTTTTATTCATATATTGTACTTCGTTGAAGGACTGCATGTACGCTAACTCCCAAGTCGGGCTAGGAAGTCGTGAGGATTACGGCGTGCCATTGTATTCTGCAATACAGTATCCATCTTCACCCTCCAATCGCAATCCCCGTCAGCAGTCTGCACAACATCCCATCTAACTACTTTAGTCAGTCTGTAAAATGTAGGTCTTCTCCAAGCTAATACTCAAGTGCTGTCTACTCCAATAAGTCAAAACATCATTTTGAATACTAAGATTGAAAAGCTCAATTCCACAAATTCACATCTTCTATTATTGGAACAAGACTTCCATGGAACCCGTCTTCAAGTTAATTCATGATCTCTAAATCAAGGCCCAGCCAAACCGTCGCCCCGGGGGGGGCCAGTACCGAACATTATCATGGCCAGAAGATTCCGTTCGCAATTCTAACCCCATCCTGCCAATTCCAAGTGGGTCATACCATTACCCATGTCAGAAGCAGGCAGGAAGTGCGGGTCTTCCGTCTGAGCTCCACCGATCATTTCAAATGCCAATTTTGTTGTGGTTCTTCATCTCCCCTGAAGAATTCCCAGGCACACAGCCTCGTGTAAACCGCGCTACTAACGCGAGTCGCACTTCTGTCCTGCTTCAGCATAAGCCCTAAGTATGTACTCCGTACATACGGGTGCAACCATGAGGGTATTAAAATAACTCTTATCACGCCAGTATCCACCAGCGACCTCCCGTCTTCAGCTCCTGGCCCCGCACATTTTCGCTTTTAGGGGCTTCGTCAGGGGCCGTCGAATGGGGGCCGCTTGGTCTTCGGTTTTAATGTTGCACATACTAACACGTATATTTTCCCAAGTGCCCCCGGAGCCATTTTAGTAGTGATGTTTTGTCATGACTGATAGTATTTTTTACTGGTTCTTGGCTGTATGAAATTCCCGGCTCCGGAACGGTTTATCTCACTCCAAGTCTTCTACCATGGCGTGCTGGCCCCTGCATAGCAATGGGACCTAGTACTTATGTCAACCTTCTCTGGGAAGTTCAAGATGGATTACTTTGTACAGACTCGGAGTGTACATATGCTGTGTTAAGTTGCGCGCACGGTCGGGGCCAGCAACTCCTTCGGGCCAATCCTTCGGGCGTACTATTCAGTCAACATGGGCTAGGATAGGATACACTCCAAATCGTTATAGTTTCATTTTCTTCAACCAATAGTACATATACCGAAAAAAGACCTTGAGAACAATCCCGAAATACCGTCACACTACTAGCACAGTTAGCCAGCATGATCTGTTTACCTACTTAAGTAAGTACATAGTAGTAGGATCCACCTTGATGTAAATAATCTCAATAGTACCTATTACCCACGAATTGAATTGCGGATGATATTACTATCTCACGGGAACCTTGGGATTATGTTCAAATATCATCCTGACATCAGACTTAGATATATGGCCCATACCACACCGAATAAAGAGCCTACAAGCTGCCGCTGGTCGGCAGGGACAACCGTGAAATTAAGGACCGACACAAAAGGCCACAGTTTCAATCCTGCAATCATGATGGGCGCGAAATCCTAAAGGTGGTATAAGTTAGCTTGGCCATGCCTATGTACTCTCTAGATTGTATCGAGCAATAAACTGGGCGCATGATGAGATCGAACTTGGAAGGAAGTTTCGAGCGCAGGATCTTCCTTCGATGACAGATGTAGTCTCGCGTGGCAAGGATCAGCGTTATTTAACTCGTCCGACAAGTTCATAACGCCCCAATTGGCCAGTTTCCTGGACCCCGAAAGCCGAATATTCTGACATCACTTACCGAATAGATCTGGGATTGGATGGTTGACACCTCGAGTCCCCGGAGAATCCCCATCGTCGCGAGGAAAAGCACAGTATTCCATGCACCACCGATGACCTGATCGATAACAATCTTGGCAATGGTGTTTTTGATGTTCAGGCGGGAATTGGCCCCCGCCGGGGTCGGTTTCTTCTCTCCCACATGCTCTTTTTCAGGTTGAGCAGGTGAAGTTGTGCCCGGGAACCATGATTCCAAATTCTTTAGCCAAAGATATCCAAGAGGTGAAACGATGAGAGCACATGTAGTAAATTGCATAAGAGCTGTGGTATCTAGTACGAAGGGTTTCTTCATTTCACGGTGTTAGCAGCCAATGCCATGGAGTTCACATACCAGTAGGACTTTGGCCATGTTCACGTCGCTATGGAACCAGGTCCTACGAGTGCCCAGAAATCCCACAGCGTCATTAACAGACAGGGCGCGAAACTTACCTCATTCCGATAGGCCTTGATGCCCTGAGCAAGCACATTGGACCCAGCATTGATGATTGTTGTCTGCAACGTGGCCTTGGCGATGGGGGGAACTGACATCCTGCCCACACGAACGATCCTCTTCGGGAATAATTTGACTGAGTATGCACTGTATCGGAGTTTGCAACGGCTGTTATTCACGGATTTGCCCCAGGGTTCGCTTGTCTGGTGCGATGTGGAATCTTCAGCCCAGTTGGGGAATCTTCGTTGGCCAAGGTGGGTGGACCGTGGCTTGTGGGCTAGTGGGCACCGCCGATCGCTGCTAATTTTATCGCGGAATGCGAGAGCGGAATCAAAGTCTGGCCAACCAGCTTTGTCTTGAATATTCAAACACGAGCAGTTGCAACGAGAAAAGGTTGACTGAGTTTGTACATAGGTTGCGTGAGTTTTCCGCGTACTGATCTTGCGTTGCAACTACATCATAATAATACGAGTTTGCCCATTCACGAGCTCGTGTTTGGCTTGTAGTAGATTGTTCTGAAAATAGAATCCGAGGGTCCCACATAAGCTTTTGATTTCTTCATCTGACATGAGTTGAAGAACCTTCTTCGTATTTGGATCGATCGCTCACTGCGTCAATGATTGGATAGCGTTTAGTGGCATGTCAATACGTGAAACACCTGAATACCTAGAGGGTTTGAAGTTATGAAAACTCGAACCTCTGGAAATCCTTGACTAGAATGGTTCAACAAGTTCATATTTATAGCTTCAGGTTCAATTTGGGGATCTAGTTTTTGTTGATGTTCTTCATCTGGGGTCCAGTAACTAATCCGAGACTCGAATCACCTGGGCACATTTTGAAGTTTTCCAAGGTTCCAAAAAAAAGTTGGTATACTACAATAAGGGCAACTAGTAACTATTCCACGAACTTGGGAGTAGTACTATCTTGGATATCTAACCATCAAATCAAGTTGAACCTGGAAGAAGGTTGCAAGTCTGCGTGGAATTTCAAAATTTCAAACTCGAAGGCTCCAAAAACCCGAGACATAGTAATACTGATATTTCTATTTAATGATCCACACGCTCGTAAAAGGAGCATCAAAAGGGACGGCATACCCCGAATCGAGGCATTCAAAATTATTACAACTACCTTTTCTCAATATCCCAATCTCCAGAGGCATCAGTTCAAAGTAAATCACCCACAAAAATCTACCAATCTAGTCCTCCGCCAGCCGAAGCACCATTTCCATTTGCATGTGAACCAGGCCCAGAGCAGTCCAACTCTTTGCATACTTGAGAGACAACGTCAGTATTGGTTCTTTCAAATTCCAAGTCGAGGGTTACATACGCTGCTCAGCTTGCTGAAAGAGTGAACTTCCTTTTGGTTGATGCATTGCCGGTAGAATTTGCCCCCCGCGTGCTCTCTCCAGCTTCGCGTGTTCTTGAACTATGTCCAATATTTCACGCGTATTCTGAGTGATCTCCGCTGACTCGGTAATTGAAGCATACTCAGTTTCAATTCTTTTCACGAAGTCCTGAACTGGACCCTCGATTGCCCGAGCTAACGCGTTTTCATCCGTTGTCATCTTGGGAGCACAGTCGAACAAGTCATATCGTACATGGGTGCTCGACTCCGATGCTGGGAAGAAGGATAATGACAGCCACAGCCCAGCATCTTGGAAGGAATAAAGGAATGTGTTTGGAGATAGCGAGTAGTCGGCTTGCTTGTTCGTTCGTGTCGCGACCTTGATAAGTTTGGTTATCAGTGAGGATGTGATAGTCTCCGATACGCGCTCCTCGAGTTGTGTAACAAGGCTGTTGTAGTGATGATGGCTTGCTGCGATAAAGTCAGCAAATTATAAAATCTTAAAGCATCTTTCATCTTCCAAACATACGCCCAAGCTTCCAATTGAAGTTCGCTGTCAAAGTCTGTCCTGTCACCCATTCTGACGATCCTAAGCCGGCAGTGCTTGAGAAAGTTTCCAATGCCGACAGAGTAGAGTTTTGGAATGCAATTGGCTCATCTGCCTTCAAGTTTACAAAGACGTGACCCTGATCAGTGGTGCGTGAGTGAATTTTGAACAAGCTATTTTCCGACTTGTCGAACCCGGGCACATCATCAAATTGAGGTGCCTTGACCAACTTGCCAGTTGTATCATAGCTCCAGCCATGGTATCTACAACCAAGAACTGTCGATGCACCTGTTTCCTTGCGAGTGATTGTGTACGCACGATGGCGACAGACGTTGTGGAACGCGCGAATTTGGTTGTCTTTCCCGCGGATCAGGAAAATAGGGAAGCCGGCGATATCAAATGACTGGTATGCACCAGGTTTGGTAAGTTGGGTAACATGAGCGACGTATAACCAAGACTGTAAGGCTTTAATCAGTGACTATTCCGCTTCGCCGGTATTTTTTGATTGATACTTTGCTAAAAAGCGCTCGGCGTTCCAGCTCAAAGACATCGCGACCGTTCCACCAGCCATCTGGAACCTCCGGCTCTTTGATAACACTTAGGCCAGAACCAGAATTTTCATTCAATCGTGGAGAGTCTGGAATCTTATACGTTTTCTTTTGTCGCGAAAGACGTGGCCAAGCTTCATTGACAAAGTACGCGATGACTAACAAAGCCACGAAGACCGAGCCTGGCGCAGACAAAAAGGATGCATTGAAGAAATCCATGACCAAACTGATTGAAGATGTCCAATCTTTGACTTCAAATCATCATCTCTCAATTGCTTGAGAGAATCCGCCTTTTATCAGAAAATCCAAGGTTGATATACTCCCGTGCTAAGAGGCCCAAGTGTCGCAAATCTCCACATTATACACTTCATTGATACCATCCCTGCAGTGCCCCCTCCATGTCAGCGTATTTCCCGATTAAGTTTGAATTTCCCGCTATTCGGCTCGTGGTCAACTCACACGGCCAACACATTTTCTGTGTCATTCGGTCATCGGGCCGTACTTGTGGCACTGGATAAGGATGGTAGTACCGAAATGATCATTCATTCCAGCTCAGGATAGCTGATCTTCTGAGATTGGATATACTAGCTTTGACCGTCACTGGGCTGCGTACTACGACATTAACAGGACTGCGAGCTAGCTTCCAAGTCACGATGCATGAAGTACGAACTTGCTCTGAAATTGGCCGGATCAAGCAGATTTTCAAATTATTTTCAAAGTCTAGACCTTTACAAATGAAAGTGTGCATTATTCCATAGTATCATGTATCCTCAATTTTGCTACTTAAAACTATCAAATCTACCACTGCATTACTCAATACTATGCCGCCATTTGGACCATTGCTGGAGCAGCCCGTTCCTCCAGCGTTGTTTCATCATTGTTCATCGCTTTGCGATCAGCCTGATGCTGCTCGCATACCATCTGGAAAACACGCTGCTGGTAGTCTGCGATAGTTAGCATGGGATTATCAAAGCATGAGAATCCGAAAATTGAAACTTACAAGAAACTCCATTCTCCTTTTCCGGATTCAAGATGCCTTCGTGATAGACGCCTTTGGCCAGATTATCCTGTGCCTTCTCGCACAGCTCATAATCTTCCATAGCCACCTGGCGGACAAATTTGAAGTACTCTTCGAATTTCTCACCCTCTGCCAAGTGGTAATAGTCGAACTCCATGCGGGTGACGTGAGGATCGGCGGTTGGACACACGCGGAAGGAGGACATGCCGCCACCATACACATTCAAAGTGCAGTTGGGGAAGAAGTAGAGGAAGAGACCATCATCGGGCTTGTTGGGATCTGCGATGTGCTGGGAGAAATTATGCTTGTTGCGAACTGTGTAGAATGTGGGCGGGTAGTAGATTGAGAATGACGGATGAGTGTACTGGCAGTGCAAACACTCTTGATAACCGTCGACCCTGAAAAAAGTCAATATCAATATTGTTTCAACAAGAAGAATCTATTTGGGCAAATTACATGGTCTTCCAATTGAAGCGGCCCTCGTACTTGATACTGCGACGATGCGGGAGCCGAGTGAAGTCGACTTTTCCGAGCAATTCCTCGAGCTCTGGGAAGAACTCGTGGAAGCTTGGTGCATCATCCGCAATGGTAGAGAAAAGGAGACCAGTTGGGGTCACATGCTTCTGCAGTTCCTTGTCCTGTTGGAGATCATCTTTATTTAGCAAATGGTTAACTCGAATTGTGCAAGCTTCAACATACCGTCTTGGCGCAGAAAACCTTCAGCTCCTCAGCTGTAGGATTAAGAGCCTCTCCAGATGTGCGAACAGCATAAATTGGTTGCTGTGCAACCTCATAATCAACATGTTCGCCAACAGTCTGAAATCGTGTAACTGGTCCCAGCAAATACCAAGACTAGGCGACATGTTAGATTCTGCATGAGAAGCTCTTCGAGAACAAGACTTACCTTGAGGAACACAGCGCGCCGCTCCATTTTATAGAGCGACTCATTGCAGTACCAGGATGCTGGCAGAGTGCGGGTAAGTTCAGTCATGATGATGAATTGATGAAGTCTTTCAATGCCCTGAAACACAATTTAATCCTCGGTGGTGAAGGGCCGTTGCGTGAGGGCGATAAGACAACGTTCTTATATTTTAGAATATTATTCCAGAGTCAAATCACAATGCTTGGTGTTATAATCGTCAACTTTGTTGATGGTGGAAATCTTGGAATCTAGTTGGTGGCGGTTTATCGTTTCCCGATGTGGTTATTAAATCCCCCGTTGGGCACGGCATCTTGATGTCAACCTCCATGGTCGAAAGTGGGTCGATAGACCAGCTAGAACATTACGGATGAATATTCAGCAGATTGTTTCTCAAGATAGCAAGTCGAACGATGGAGTTTGTCGTTTAACATCTAGTCATCGGGAGCTTAATATTTCCCGATCTTCACTTCAACTGAGCTGCTGACCAGGATTGTTAACTTTTGATAAAGAATTTCTCAAACACAATGATCCTTGGAAATTCATACTATGTGATATAGCAATACTCAGGTACCAGCATTTATTCTTGAATATTCCGTATCTTCCGTGTTTCCTAGTTCATTCGGAGTTGGCAAAAGAAATGCCTTGGAATGGCCGTAGCTTGTCTCTGGTAGGTGTGATAGCAAGGAAAGGAAGAGTGACTCCGAGTCTTTCGGCATATACTCGTATCAACACAAACCAGAGAGAAGAGAACCGGTTTTTGCATCCAGAACCTAAAGCCATCTAGCATTTCGGCAAACCGACCGAGGGATAATGTTGCGGTAATCACTTGACATTGCGATTCAAGTTTGACATACGGCCAGTAGCAGGAATGCTCGAGCTATAGTGATCCATTGCCATGCCGAGCAGACTGCTGACACCTAGTTATTCACTTTTTATATCGTGAATAGATTTTTGAGGGTTCGAACTTTACATTCGGACTCGATCTGCTTCGCGGTCTGGAGTGCTCCGAGTGGATAACGAGTGACATCGTGAGGACTTGATGGAAGTAGGTGGGCTCACAAAGCACTCATAATATACTAGTAGCCTGGAGTACATAGTAGTATTTTGCAGATCTTGATCTAAAGCAAACTTGGAAGATTTAGTCTTCTCTTGTCAGAGTTCATAAGTTGCTGCAGATACTCTCCAGGGCTAGTACTACCATCTTCACATCCAGGCACCGGAGTGGTGATCGACGGGGCCCTTTCGCTAGCACATGTTACACAAGACGTGAGTACATCGCAACCTTGGAAACAGTAGTATATCCCTGCAGCTTAGGATCTAACAAATGATCGTACCTATATTTGATCCTGGGGATCAAAGAACAAATCGGATCAAAAGGCACTTGGCAGGTTCATCCTATATCGAAAAGTGTTGTGAGTAGGAAGAACTTGAATTGAAAAAGTTTGATAGAAATAATGAGGCTATTGGAAAATAGTTTTTCAAGAATTTAAATCGAGTACAGCGAAAAAGAAAAATCCGAGACTGTATGCGGCTCAGACTCTCAAGGACTACTTCATTTTCTCGTCCATCACTAGTACCAAGTCAATCCACGTACAATTTACTACTATTTGACAAGGACTCAAAGTACTATATCTCATATCAATATAGTAGAATTACTCGAGAAGGTAATATCGAATTTCATGAATTAGCGACTGACGATATAATGTGGGAATACCTCAGCCACTAAGAGTTTGCTGTTGCCTGGACTATCCTATGACTGTTCCATAATCAAGATGTTGTGCATCCATTGCCACCGAATGAGAGCAGAACAGGTTTCAGGAACATCATTTGCCCTTCATATTGCATTCGTCTTATTTCATATTTTCCATCAAATCATATTTTCTTACCCAGAATATTGCATATATTGCATCTAAACTGTGTATTAGGGTATACTACCATCTCCATCTCCTATCAGCTGACTGCTTATCTTATCGGACATTACGTCGTCCCCGCGCGGACACTTTCGACTTCAAGTCCAACTTCGACTTCGACTTGACAACCCACCTTCAAGTTCGCCTCACCATGGCGGCCAAATATCCTCCTGCATCTCCTCCATCACCCACAGCTTCATTTTATGATGTCAGTGATGAGGACGAGGATGAATACAATACTATCGCTCATGCCCAGTCCCGAAAGGGCGTGAAGCTGTTGTACTCAAAGAGCAAAGTACATCATCGATCCCCCCGCTCCACTCTCCGCATCTCTAGAAACGTCTGAGCTGACAAGTCAACACAGGTCTACGTTCACCCGACTTCTTCATCCAAGGATAATATCCCGGGCTTTATCGCTCTCGTTCAACAAAAGCCCCCTCCGAAGCCTGCTCATTCTGCGACGACGTCATCCCGTAACGAAGCTGCCTCCTTCCTACTCGCTTGGGTCCCCGAAACATCCTTAGGCGACGCATATGATACGTACGTCAAAGTTGATCTCTGTGATGATGCTTCAGAGCCCCGGCAACGATACCTCGTTCCGCCACTTCCGGCCACAACGACCTACAGAGACCCGATCGGCCTATACTCCTTCGCTGTCCCGGTTTCCGAGATCTATTCTCTTCTCGTGCGACCTCCAAGTTTTGGATGGTGGTTTGGAAGTCTAGTGATCAATACTCGTTCCGGGGACAGTTTTCCTGCCTTATTCTTCCATGACAGCGAGTGCGAATCCACAATCCTACAAAAGAAGAAGCGAGTCAAAGAGAGCTTTGACCCTTTCGATAACGACGGAAGTCTCTTCTGGGGTGGTGATGAAGTACTTCGGTGGCTGCGAAGATATGTCGAGGTCGAACGATCCTCAGTAGACCGCAATGTCTATTTGATCAACCCATCCGATGAAGATCAGTTGTCTTTTGGACGCCTCGCCATCACTGGAGATGACTCGACGATCTCTAAAGCACAGCCAGAAGCTTCCGCAGCAGGTTCCAGTGGGGGCGCTGCACCAAAAGATGCTAGCATGGATCCCTTCATGAAGACACTCAAGGAGACTCGGTGGAAAGTCCTAGAGTCACTGAGCAAGATTACAACTTTCACTCGGAGAACCGCCAATGATATCGCCGAAAACCCCCGTCTTCCTCCACAAGTGCGGCGATTGATGAAGAATCCCGAGATCCAAACTTTGCAGGACGAATTTGACAGCGCTCGAATTTATCTCGCACGATGGGCCATGAGCATTGCCGAACAAAGCGAGAAGGAACGGAAACAACGCATCTGGACCGCACAAGATGTGCTCGAATCCGAGGAGAGCGCAGTTGGTGATTTCGAGATTCTTGAGATGGAGACTGGAAACCTTGCTCTTCGTGAGCGTCGCAAGACCCTATTTCTCGAAGAATGGGAGGGATTCTTCGACCCAGTTTCTGGAAGATTGCAGATTACCGAAGAGGAGGTAAAGGAGCGGATATTCCATGGCGGTATTGACCCGAATGACGGAACTCGGAAAGAGGCCTGGCTTTTCTTACTTGGGGTCTACCCATGGGATAGCAGTCGCGAAGAGCGACAGGCCCTGATGAACTCCAAACGCGATGAATACATCCGGCTCAAGGCGGGCTGGTGGGAACGCCTGGTCGAGGGAAATTCTTCCGCGGAAGAGTATGAGCATTGGAAAGAGCAACGAAATAGAATAGGTAAAGGGCCCTCTTATGAAATCTGGTTTGGGGATCTGCTGCTAACACATGAATGCAGAGAAGGATGTTCACCGCACAGATCGGACCATTCCTCTTTTTGCTGGCGAAGACATTCCACACCCTGATCCCGACTCTCCATTTGCCGACACAGGTACCAATGTGCATCTCGAGCAGATGAAGGACATGCTCCTCACATACAACGAATACAATCCCGATTTAGGTTATGTACAGGGAATGAGCGACCTCCTCGCACCCCTCTACGCTGTGATGCAGGATGATGCAGTCGCTTTCTGGGCATTTGTGGGCTTCATGGACCGCATGGTGAGAATGGATCTCAGGAACTGCGAAAGACCATAATTAAAACCCCGCTAACTCTTTTTAGGAGCGAAATTATCTCAGAGACCAGTCAGGCATGCGCTCCCAACTGCTTGCTCTCGACCATCTGGTCCAGTTGATGGACCCACAGCTCTATCTTCATCTTCAATCTGCCGATAGCACGAATTTCTTCTTCTTTTTCAGGATGTTGCTGGTTTGGTACAAGCGCGAGTTCGAATGGAGCGATGTGCTCCGTTTGTGGGAGACACTCTGGACAGACTACTTCTCCAGCAGCTTCCACCTTTTTATCGCTCTGGCCATCCTTGAGAAGCATCGCGATGTCATCATGGATCACTTGAAGCACTTTGACGAAGTGCTCAAGTACATCAATGAACTTTCCAACACTATGGACTTGGTTCCTATCCTTACTCGAGCGGAGTCTCTGTTCCATCGTTTTGAACGTGCTGTCCAGGCAATTGACAAACGAGACAACTTTCCCACTCCCAGTGCCCAGCAACGACGACCCATATCTGATGCTGAGTCTTCCTCTAGCGCTGGAAAGGGAAAACAAGCCCAGCAAAATGCCGTTGGCTCAAGCAGTGCTGTCAATACTCCGAGTGCACTTCAACAGGCCATGGACAAGGACAAGCCTAAGGTTATCTCTCCAGAGCTTCGCGAACTGTTGAGAAAGGATATTCCTTGGAGACGACAACAAACTTCGTGATTAAACATTGCGGATGCAATTCAGTTTGACCACGGCCCTGTCCATTTCAGTAACGATCTCATGAATTCCATGTATAGCAATTGATTGTTGGCTGTTTTTCTTTCACTTCTTCTTTTATGGCCCCTGGAGTTGAAATGGTGGAGGGTAAGGTTGGCTTGGGCGTTTTTGTCACGGTACTCTTCTTCTATGTCTTAGCATTGAACAACTCTTTCCACGAATACAATGAACATTGCTTCCTTTGGGTTTCCATCTTGTTTTCACGTAAATTGCTACCAGTACTAATAGAATAGGAATACATGTGAAAAGTCGGCACGTACACTAGTAGTGTAGACTCGAGGTTAAGGGCAGTTCTGAGTCTTTTAGATACTTTGCCTGCCACGCGACTCCAAAGGAAAAAGGACAGCCAAAACACCACCCATGCCCAATAATGCAGCGCACACATAGATAGGAACCGAAGTTGCTGTAGACGTGAACGCACCGATCAACGCAGAAACCATCCCCATCAATCGATTCAGAGCTACAGCAATACCATTACCAGTGCCTCGATGGGCCGATGGAAGAATTTCCACCGTGTAAGCATAAAGAGTTGCATAGTAGATATTGATAGACACCGAAATCGCGCAAGAGAAACCGAGATTCTGCGGTCCTGTCTTGATAGCTGTGTATCCGAAAAAGAAAGCCACTAGTATCGACAATTAGCATCAAATCCATTCAACCCTCAATGCCACGCGGGCTGTTAAGATGTCAACTCACTGGTGATAAAAGCACCGATAGCCATCGTCCCCTTCCGGCCAAAAATCCGCATTTCACACATGAAACTAGCAAGAATCGGCCCTGGTACCGCGCACAAATTGGTAATCGCATAGTTTCGCCAGGTAATGTACGTCGACGTTTCACCAGCAGCTGCACCCCGAGACGCAAGGTATTCCGGGAGATATACGTAATAAAGAGCATATCCAAGACCAATGAGAGCCCAAGATAGCCATACTAGAGATGTTGATAGAGTCAGAGTTCTCGTCGCGAACAGACCTCGAACATGCACTCCGACTTCAGCAAATGTTGCTTTGTTATTTGCATGGGTGCTGTGGATTTGGCCGCAGGCTTGCAGTTGGGCAAGTGTGAGGCTGCATTCCCTGTTGTGCTTTTGAGCGAGATCGTCGAGGGTTTTGATGACTTCTTCGTCCATTCCTTGACAAAGGAGGAATTTGGGCGTTTCGTGGAATCGAATGACCAATACTCGGGCCATGCTTAGAACGAAGACCAGCGCTCCGCATGTATAGAAGAGATATCTCCATCCCATATTGTTTGCGTTTGTGCATGGGACCGAACCATCAGTGGGACAGCTGTAATTAGCTATCTTCATTGTCAGTAAATTACATTATGCAAATCATTATCTCAAAAAAGGCAGATAGTACTCACCCATGAATGGCCAAGCAACGAGACCAGCCACCGTTTGACCAACTCCCCACCAGCCAGCTAACAAGGTCAAGAGCCATTGTTTGTTAGACGGAAGGTATTCCAAGAAGACAGTAGTATCCAAGACCAAATTACCGCCCGAACCGAAGGCAGATAGAGCAACTAATGTAGCCCAGGCGGGATAGTTCGGAGCGGCACCGGCTGTAATGGAGAATACAGCACTGGTGAGCAATGAGAAATTGAATGCCCATTTCCGTCCGATAATATCCGCTGTGCCACCCCAGAATAAAGCGCCAACTAAAAGCGCGAGATAGAAGCCGAGTTGTGCGCCTCGGTTGAATTTCGGTGGGAATTGCGTTACGACTTGGTCAGCTGAAATGCTCATGAGGAAAAGGAGGAGAGAGTCAACGCCGTATCTGCAAAGCATTGTTAGAGATTGGTATCTATAGACCTTTTGTTTATTTCAATTCGACTCACCCGAAGCCATTGAGGAAGAATAGTTTAGTATGGTATGCTGTGAATCCAATTTGATCAATTGCCTACATGCTAGCAAGTCAGAATTTGAAGCCATAAAAGACCAATCCTCCGCCGGCTCCATTCTGAACATACATCGTTGACTAGGTTCATTTTGGCGGCAAGGGCTTGATCCACATTATCAAGTGATACGACGTCGGGACCAGATGAGATAGAAATTGGGTGATTTGCCCCTTCTTCGAGTTCGGGTTGTGATTTACCCATCTCGTCAGACTTCGAATTCATTTTGCTGGATACACCGGGGAATAGTAGATCATAAGTTTAGATTTAACATGAGAAAAATTGCGTATATGAATAGCAGTGTCTAATAACAATAGCAAATTTATCATTGGAGAATTAAGCCCAACATGAGGGTGAAGATTACCGTTTTATAAACTTCTACTCTCTCCCGGTATTCCCTAGTTGGCCCCTTCTCAGTGGAGCCTGTTGATTCTCTACTAGTCATGGATTACTATCATCTATTCACCTCACCACGCATTGGTCTCTGGTAAGAAACAGCCTAGTCAACTGCATGCTCCACATTAGCGCCAGTATAGCTTCCCGGCCAAACTAGCCTGTCCCATGGCAGCTCAATGCGGAGCGATAAGAAATGCGGGCACGAATCAATTCAACGTTATTCAAAGATTATTGTGGAGATTTCAATTGGGGAAATGCCAACCCGCCTCCAAGAAGCCAGGAAAATGCCCATGATTACATACCTCTATACTCCTCGTCGGCTCCCCGCTCAGGTGACCGGAGATATGCTGAATATCCCGTTTAACCAGAGGTACACTAGGGTAATCGGTCGATTAATAACTCGCTCTTTTTGGACATCGTGCACGAGGAATCATCGGCGCCCTGTCTAGGCCAAGCCGCATCCTTCGAACTTGAATTGTTATCTTGGTTCCACCATGACTTCATTGGCAGTGTTAAATCTATCAGGGTTAGAAGCCGTATCGACGGGTTTGTGGCTCTTTTTGAAACTTTCAATTTGAGCTTCCAAGGGAGATAGTCGGAGGGTCTCCGAGATTAGTTTCTGCGGCCGCCTTTAACGCCGGAGCTGGGAGAACAGGGGTGGAAACACAGTGGCACGGCCCTCGGAATACTACTCCATATTGTGAAAACTGAATGAAGTATCGATTTTGAATAGGACAATTGGAATATCATTAAAACAAGTCATCTCAAATAGCAAGATCGCTGATGCAAATCTAAATCTAAAACATCTCAACATGATAGCAATTAGTTACTATTACAAGTTTCCCACCTCCCAAATGCCCAAATACGGCTGCTGGTGATCCTGAAACTGGAAAAAAGGGTCATGTGTGATATCCATGAAAGACATGTCGCCTTGAAAGGCGGCTCCAGAAGAAAATGGCTCTCGCGGCATTGGAATTTCAGTCGCATTGCTGTCGATGGTATCCGCATTCCATGGCCCGTAAACGGGGCTTTGGGAATGATCCCGATCGCCCACAGTGCTTGAATATGGCGGTAGTGCTTGACCTCCGTCTGAGGTGTCCACAGCTCGAGTCGAGCGATGGAAGATTTCCGTCTCTACCGTGACCTTGTCTTGATGCTTGTCGCTTGGAGTTTGGGCTTGTAGGAAGGAAAGGTCAAATAGACCATCTCCCCCTGGCGAGAACGAAGACCGAGAAGAGTTGTGAAGCAGAATGTCCCACATTAGTGCAGTATCTATGGATAGTGTCCGGCGCGATGACCGCTTGTTATTTGAATCCGGACTCCCAGTGAAGGCCGAGTGAATGAGAGATTGTAGTTTTTGGTGCTGATACTAGTGAGCTTCTTGCACTTATGTTCATGTTCGTTCGAAAAGACTCACCATCGTCTGGCACCGAGGCCATTTCTTCGCTAGCTCGCCCAGGAATTTCGTACAAATCTCAACTGCGCGTTGGGCAGATTCTCGGACAGCTGGGTCTGCAGCTCGGCAGTAATAGATGTGAATAGTCGCTGCAATGGACACCGTATGAGCCAAAAAGGGGTCAGATAATACATATTCTTTTTCAGTTATCATTTCAATCAACCGAACCGTCCAAGTTGAATGAATGAGAGCCAACTCAGATGACGTTTTCCAGAAAGTATTTGGAACAGAAAGTTGCGACGACTGCTGCGGTCTCCATGAGTAGATGAACGGATGGTTGAGGACGCTGTGGATTGCGTGGTAGGTAAATTGAAGATACACCCATGGACTCCAATACCATCGTTCAGAATGGAGATCCTCTTTCGGCTGCTCCCAGAATCTCACCGAATCCCAACGATGACGGGTTGGAAACTTGGTCTCGATATCCATCAAGTGGGCACCAAGGATCGAGTATCCAGATTTCACCGACCACGGCGGTGTTGCATCGCCAATGGAGCAATGAGAGACGTATTGTTGCACCTCACTCCAAAGACAGCCCAATTGCACCATATAGACCCATATGTCGCCTCTAGATGAGAAGGTACCTGTTTCCCGGGGAAGCTGAGGTGGCTTTGTTCCCATTTCTCGAGGTGATCCCATATTCATCGTCATGTAAATGGGCCTTTGAATATCTTGAAACATGTTCAACTGCATGCTGCGAAGGCCATACTGCTGATTCAAGAAGTGGATGCTCCAGAATAATCTCCTTCTGGCCTCTGATGCAGGAAACAATGAGCCTTCATTCTGCTCCACGTCCAGACCTCCGCATTTAGCAAGATCCGTTACTAGACCAATGTGTAACCAAGCAAGATCTGTTTCGTTTGCTGCTCATATTCGTTAGTCAAATCATCGTCCTGGCTGAAATTTTTCAAGTTCAAGTTTCTTTTGGGGATTTCAGCTCACAGATGTACTCGGCGAGAGCGATCAAGCACAGGCTCTGCATTGTAGAGAGATCCACACTCCCCTGCGCAATACGAAACATAACGAGACCCCGGGCTGACTCTGCATATTGCCGACACATCTGATCCTTCCGGCCTTCTAGGAATGGATTATCAGAATATCGCAATGCAAGAGTCAGTACTCCAAAAATCACTTCATTTCGGCAGCGCTCTGGAGTAGCTAAATCCTCAGGGTCAAGAAGCCAGAGTGGCTGCTTGTGGCAGTATCGAAAGTAAAGACCAATTGATTCCGATACGATCTCTTTCGATGGCAACGTGAACGGCATTGTATCAGCAAGTTGCAGACTTGTGCTGTCGCTATTAGATTCGTCTTGCTTCGTAGATGAGTCTCGCGCTTCGCTGGATTCAGCTGTGGCCTCGCGACTGTGAAGTTCTTGTGAATATGATTTTGGCGTTCCTGGGTTCTCAATTTCGTTGCTTGATCTGCTATGCAAGCTAATTAGTGCACATGAATCCGGTATCGTGGCCGACGCCTAACGACGCACATTGAGCCTTCCAGCATGAGATCCATCTTCTCTTCAAGCATTTTCAATCGATTTTCCTGATTATATTAGCTCTTGATCCTTTACTCGCGGTCATCAAAACATACCATGACAGAGGACCCCTCCCATGAGTCCCAGCTTCTGCTGTACTGACATGATTGCTGTAGACGCGTGCATGTAGAGCACGCAGGGCGTTCTCCAGGACATCTGGTCTTTTTTCGCCTAAATTCCAACCCTTCCCGTTAGGAATTTGTTCAAAGTGATGATCTAGTCAGGGGGGTGGAACCCACCGACAGTTTTCGCAGGCCTGGTGAGATCTCTTGCTGACCCGAGAATTCATTAAGGGTGTCCGCGATCAGCAGAGAAGCAAAAGAAAGGTGGAATATAAACTTGACCTGGGTATCACACAGCGTGTACACAGCTTTATGGCAGACCAAGCGCGGGGTCATCGGGTTATCGGAGTGTAAGCCGTTTGGATTGGACGTGCGGAGATGATCCAATGACCCACCGGTTGGTGACCCACGCCCACTGGCAGATTACACTTCTAGTTACCTTATGGGACACTAAGGTATGGCCATAAACGGGAAATGATGACACAACAGGTTCCAGGCATTCTGATTAGTTGGAATCGAAAGTACAGTACATGAAATAGGGCCATCTAGGCCCCTTCGTTATCAAAAAACAACTCGCTACCCAATTAGATCGTATCCATCCATAACCATGCTACTACACTATCACCATTCCAATTCACCCTTTCCATCCGCTGAGCATGCGAGTCCAGAGCAAAATTCAATATCTTCTGCAGTTGCTGATCCTGCTGCAGTTTGACGAGCGGGCCATATCTCTCTGCTCTCTTTTTGCTCTTCCTTTCGATGCGACATTAGAAGAGAACGCACGGTATTTTGGAAGAAAAGAGGAGCACTCTCTAGCTCAGGGTGTAGTTGACCATTTACAAATACTCCCGCATTGAGATTCTTCTGCGCGGCATTGCAAAGATACTTGTCTTCGGCAAGGACCCTCTTGAAGAAGCCATCGATGTACTCGAAATCCTCGTCCGAGGATTCATTATGACGGTAAACTTCATACTCCATAGAACATGTGTTGACGGATGTAGGCACACAGCGCATCATGTAGAAGAAATGTGGTCTATTTCTTCAAGTTAGTTCCCACAACCTGACGGTTTTATTTCAAAGAACTTTAAAATAAAAGGAAAACTCACGAGACGGTCATACAAGCGTTGGGGAAGTAATAGGTGCTTGCATTCTGAATATCCTCCTCCTTCTTATCCTCCTTTGGTCGAGAGAAATGTTGGATATGACCGGCTTTGGAAATAGTGTAGTAATATGAAAGATCAGCCAGATTGGCCACATCCGGATGGGCGACCGTGCAGTGATAGCATTCATTATAGTTATCGGCCAGCGTCTTCCAGTTATAATCTCCATCCATGTGCCATGTATGGTCAAACTTGTAGTTGCTGAAATCGAATTGCTGGAACCGCTCCTGTGTATCGACACCCTTGAAATCCTCTTCCCAGGGGACGGGAGTGGGAGATGAATCAAGGTTCACCCAAACAAAGCCCAGAGCGTCGATATGAACGTGTACAGGGAGAAGACCCTGGTTCTCTTTTTGAAATCCTTCAACATCGTCGAATCGCGGGGCCTTGGCTAGGTTTCCATTTAGGCCGTATGACCATCCGTGATACTTGCAAGAAAGAATCTTGACATTTCCCTCATCTTCTTGAACAAGAGGAAATGCGCGATGACGACAGATATTGTGGAACCCATTGATCTTACCCTGTCTATCTTGACAGAGGAAGAAAGAGAATCCAGCTTCATGGAATCGGAGGAAATCACCTGGCTTCTGGAAACGCAACTTGTGGGTGATCAAGATCCACTTCTTTGAGAAAATGGCGCGACGTTCGAGCTCATACATCTCCTCTGAGCGATACCAAGAGGCAGGAAGCGCCTTTGGTGGCTCTGTTGGTGCCTTCTTCTCATCGAAGTTAGGTTTATCTTTGTACCCAAATAAAGACGCGACGGCTGCGGCCATGATGATTCCTTTTTCTTAGTGTTGGAAATCGAATATCAATTTGAATCGAAAGATGTCTTCAATTTTGAAACTGATTTGTATTCCGATGTAAACACATACTATCAATCCATCCACATCGACTTATATCAACACTTCATCTATCCATAGTCTCCGCTCACGCGACCAGATAACAAAAGCGTCATCTCATTTGCATGAGCCACTTGCTAAGGACGGACCTAGACCGACGGCAAATGCACCGAGCTTCGATAAGTTTGGGTCCCTGCACTAGTTGATACCGAACGGGTCAATGCGTGCAAACTTTCCACGATCCTTGGTCATATTGTCTTCACCCCGCGGGGGCATCCCCGGTCACCTGAGCGGATGTCACCGTGCGGATCCACCGACGGCGCTTGTAATGGTCCAGATGGGAATTATTGTTGGCAGGAAAATATTAGCTTCTTTCAGTTGCAGAACTAAATGCGTCACAAGGACAGCTGTCACTTTGCTAGATCCAGTTTGCAAAGTTGCAGGCATACTACTACGGATCCGATAACCTACCTTGGAAGGCCTGCAGACCAATGCGAGTACCATTATCGGCAAATGTACTTGTTTTATTTGTCTTACTCGATTTTTATGGTTCACTTTAGAGTGTACAACTATAACAAGTATATTTCGAAGAGTCAAATTGACCAACAAAGCGTATATCTCATGCCCAGTGGGTACTAAGAAGCTTTGTTTGTAGTTCATAGTGTACCACCAATCTGATTTCCTAGATGCACCGACTGTCACCACACGGTCTCCTCCGGTCATGTGGGCACCATCTAATTGGTGTTAACTCATTAGTTGATATAAGCTTGAATAGTATGAAAGAAACACTAATCTATACTAAGTATCGCCGTTCATATCTGTGCACTGATAAACGTGCATCTCTCTATCAACTCCGGAATCTCTAAACAACACATTCCAATCCGATCGAATTACGACTATGGCCACAAACGGTGTCACCCAAAATGGAACAAACTTCGTCTTGAACGGAGATGTTCTGGACAAAGCTCTCCCAGAGATGGGGATGGCGACGAGAGCCGTTCACGCCGATGATTTCGTTACTCCCCACCGGGCAATCGCCCCAGGCATGCACGTCGCCGTGAACTTTCGCTACGCAAGAGACCCTGATCACCTCGTACCAGAGGAAAATAACGATGTGAGCATGTCCTTACACATTTCCAAAAAGCTTGACACTAACCCTCCACAGCCTAATGCCCCCAACGACTCTCATGTGTATTCGCGATACACAGCACCCAACTCCAAACGTCTAGAAGTCCTTCTTCGAAGTCTTTTCGGCGGCGAAGTAATCACCTATTCCACAGGTCTCTCATCATTCCTCGCCATGCTCGTCCTCATGAATCCAAAGCGCATTTTCATTGGAGACGGCTATCACGGCTGTCACGGTGTACTCGATATCGTCAACAGACTCACCGGGGTGCAAAAGCTCGAGCTAAGCGACATCGAACAGGCCGGTCCAGGAGATATCATCCACGTCGAAACTCCACTCAATCCCACCGGCGAAGCTCGCAATCTAGCCTATTACCGCGCAAAGGCAACAGAGAAAGGAGCTTACCTGACAGTAGACGCAACATTTGCCCCGCCACCACTTCAAAATCCTTTAGACCTCGGCGCCGATATTGTCATGCACAGCGGAACTAAATATGTCGGCGGTCACTCTGACATGCTTTGCGGACTGTTAGTTCTGCACGCTGATCGCGTCAAGGATGGATGGTTGAAGACACTTCACAGAGATCGCCAGTATATGGGTGGCGTGATGGGTAGTTTTGAAGGATGGTTGGGAATTCGATCTGCTCGCACCATGCATCTACGCGTGACGCGACAAGCTCAAACGGCCGAGAAGCTCGTGGCGTGGTTACAAGAGCAGGTGAGTGCCAGCTCGCCCAACCCTGTGCAGCAGATTCTTGAGCGCGTGCAACATGCCTCGATCCAGTATGAAGATTTGAAAGATGGTTGGCTTCGGAAACAGATGCCCGGTGGCTTTGGGCCTGTGTTTTCCATCTGGGCGAAGAACGCGGAACATGCGCGTCAGTTGCCTAGTAAGATGTTTGTCTTTCAACATGCGACGAGTCTCGGTGGGGTTGAAAGTTTGATGGAGTGGCGGACGATGAGTGATGCTGGATGTGATCCGAGATTGTTGCGGGTTAGCTGTGGTATTGAGGAGTTTGAGGATTTGAAGAACGATATTCTGCAAGGGTTTGAGGCTTTGTTGAAGGAGCACTAAATGATTGATTGAGTGGTTATAGGATACTACTAGTGTGAGTTGGTGATATCGCGATAGACATGAAGAACTGTTTGATAGAGATTCAGAAGTCGATAATATGAGCATTGTCATCAATTATTCGGCAAGAAACATGCTTCCAACGCCCTAATCATAATATCATAGGTTATAACTATTTATCTGCATCAAATTAATTGCATAAACTCCGCCATAACCTCACAACATCAATGATACCCGAAGAAGCCTATCTCCGTTCCCGAGTGATCTGAAAAAGGAAATCTCCGAACTTCACAATCGGATGTCTAAAATACCGCCGAAACAGATCTAGCTCTCTCTTAAAGCATCACTTCTAAATCCTGATGATACATTAATAATACCAGTACTACATCACGAACAGCGATCCTCAAGAGCCATTTCAAACCTTACTCCATCCTATACTGCCAACCCTAATGGGCTATCCCACCGACTCAGCCGAATGGCCAAAAACTGTCCCAAAACAAGTAATCCAATTACTGGATCAATTCTTCATACTTGTCGACACCAAATCCGACAGTATAGGCAAACGTCTCGCGAAAGAGATATTCACCCGAGACGGGAAATTCATTGCTACATATGGGTCTTTCGATGGATTCGAGGGTATGTACCTTTTGAAAGTGCATAAGCTGCCATTCTCCGATTTCGAGTATGCTGCCATTGTTTCTTCAACATGGTTAACAGTACGTCCTTCATTAGCGATTGAAACTAGTCGACAAGGCGTGTGGAGATTCGTACGATCGCGAAGCCACGAGGTTAAGCAGGTCTTCGTTTGTGATTGGGGCGGGCTCGATTTGGTTTTAGCTGGAATCGTGGAAATCGAGACTACGGATGGTTACAAGCATCGTCATGAGTTTTTAGTGAGAGTTAGTGTTCTGTATGCAGAGACTGAAAACCCTAGAGTCCAGCGATATCAGATTCTAGTCCCGGTGCCGAGGGGGCAAATATCAATTTTACAGCATTAATGACATCTCATTACAATGACACCTGGGCAGTGTGCCTCAGTTCCCAGAGGTACTAGATGCCAGTGATTAGATACTAGCATAAGACGAACACAAAATTCTGTTCACTACGTTAGATGGGATTGACTTGGAGGTCGATTGGTAGTATCAGGGTTCCTTCTATAAGGTGTATCAATATCAGAATAGTGACTCGAAAGGGTATC
>KB644865.1:0-63182 GCA_000347475.1 Penicillium paxilli ATCC 26601
TTTTTTTTTTTTTTTTTTTGGTGAATAACTTCTAAAAATCAATGAGTAGAATTATGGGATACTCTGATAAATACATAATGTAACAATATCGTCGATTACACTGTTGTTATCTCCCACTCCAACCTTTGTATACATTGATGTCTTGCAGACATGAACACAAATGAGCGGTTAAAGGAATAATATACACCAACTTCAGGACTCAAAAAACCAATTAGCCAAGCCAGAGCCAATCAAACACTTCTTGTCAGACAAAATTCAGACGAAAGCATCGCCGGAGGGTTTGTTGTTGTCATTCGACACATCCGCTTCTGCTGGGCGGCGTCTGCTGTTCAAAAACATCTCCACCATATGCTTGCTGGAGACTGTAGAATATCCATTTTGGAGTTTTTGGAACTCATCAATCAGGTTCTCTTGATCTTCGCCCTGCTGCAGATTCTCATTGTTTAATGCATTTAAATCACGGCATACCCGCATTGAACGGAATGAATTTGGTTTTCCATTGGCCATTGGTCGCCGCGCAGAATAACGTCGGTACTGCTCCTGAGTCAAGATTCGTTTGGATCTATCAGGCATGAGACCGCGCGGGGTCGGAGAATCCGGCAGCACCGGCAAGTTAGCAACTCTCGTGCGCATAGGAGACAAACTTTGATCAGATGGCACCCGGATTGGGGTTGAAGATGCAGCATCAACAGTGGTATCAGCCACGAGAGGACTGGGCGCGGTGTTGATAGTTCTGATGGGCTCAATCTTTTGAGATGGTAGAATGGTTCTCACACTGGAAGATCGATTGAATGGACGAGAAAAATTACTCTGGGGGGTAGAACTGAATTCTTCAATGGTCTGTGAGCCATTTTTCGGGTCATCGAAAATGTAAGGGACAGCGGTCGACTCTTGACGAGGACCAGGAGCTCGTCGCATTTTACCCATGAAGATCTGGTCTTCATCATCATCCTGAAACTGTGCATCCTCCCGCACATGCTCCCGGGGCAAGCTGGTAGCTTCAATTCTTTCAATCTCTGAACTCATCCATTTTTGCCAGTCCATACTTGGTTTCACCTGAGCCCTCAAAGGCGATGAGCTGGAAGAGCGCTTTGGTGATACGTAAACAGCTCTTTGTGGGGCAAATATAGTTGCTGTTCCCGGCTCCTCCGCTGCATATTGAGGTTTGACAGATCCTTTCGAAGGCGTACCTCCATCGGTTGTTCGAGAATATATACTTGGAGAAACGGCCCTCACATCCGGACCTCCATAGCGAAAAACAACAACGCTCCCTGTTTCATTATCTGAATCTTCGTCACGTCGATACGGCTGGCGTGTTGATGAATCGTCAAAAACCGGGCCTGGAGGCTGGTTTTCTTGTTCGGGAACTCTGCGAGTCGTTTTGAGTGGAGGAACATACTGAAGCGGGCGGATGACATGCTTTCCTGGGGATGAAGAGCCCCCTGCCCTTGCAGTGATAAATGATCCAGGTGTCGAGGAATCCACACTGGGAACATGGCGAATTGTGCGTTTGCTGCGACGCGATAACGCCGACGGAGTGCGCTCTGGAACAACTCGGTGCTCTGGGACATTTCCAAAAACAATGTCCTCTTCTGGGCTCTGCACTGCCTGCCGTCCAATTTTTTGCATCAAAGCGGAATATAAGTCGTGGCTATCCACCCAATCGTTGAATCTGCGAGCAGCAGATTTTCTAGGAGTTGGCAAAGACGGGTCGACTGCATCGGACGGAGATTGGGGAAATTGGTGATTCAGATCGCCATGTTCTTCGATTAGCGATAGCGATTGTCTATGTCCAGCCTTGCGGGTGGTGACGGTGTTGGCTACCGTCGAATCTGCCCAACTCGTGACGCGCGACTTTGATGTACAAAGACTAGTATGACTGGGGGAGATTTGAGGGACACGTAGCGGACTGGAAGGAAGACTGTCACCTAATTCTGTAAACTGGTTGATCGATTCTTTGTCTTGATATTCATCAGCAACTGTGACTTCCGGAGATTGAGGAGGATTCCTTTCAACAGGGGACTTTGGCTGTTGTTCAACAGATTTGGATAGACCAAAAACCCGCTTGATTCCATTTTTGAAAGACGCGGAGAAGGTTCGTCGTCTGCCATGGGTCCCACCCATCTGGATCTTTGCACCAGTGCTGCTCTCGCTTGTAGCTCGGAAGGTCTTCCGGAACTGTTTGTTCTCTCTCTTGCGTCGGTTGAGGTGGAAGGATGAGCGTCTGGTTTGAGGTACTCCTTCATTGCCTCGGAGAAACTGGTTACGAGCAAGCTGTATGGCTGTGTCATGGCTTTTTGCGTGTCGCATTTCGTGAGATCCTTGAAAGGGAGACGATCCAGTGAGTGATGGCGTGTGTCTCATTGTGCGGGGCAGTACAAACTGCGGGCTTCGTTCAATATCCATGGCATCCCGACGAGGACATGGCGGCGTGCTATATGGAACAATTGATGGTCTTTGTCTGGTGGAAAACATGGACTTGGCTTTACGCAGCCGTCGATAGGATGATGGGATAGAGCTATCCCTACCATCCAATCCATCCAACTCAGCAGTAGGTGGAAGAACAGCCGAGTTCTCACGAGCTTCAATGTTATTTACGGCACCAGCCTCGGTTGATGGACGTGGAGTTGATGGAGGTACGGTGGGGACCCCAAAGGTCGAGAGACTGTCGTCGGTATACTGGAGACTGGATTTCGGACGCCTTCTTGGAATAGCAACCTGCGCAGGCCCTCCCACTCGGCCATAAGAGCATTTCAGTTCAGCCGAAGACTGTTGGGGGCGTATTTGACTCGAGTGCATCGCATGGGAAGCGGCTGCAGCGGCAGCGGCAGCTGCATAGTGTTTGGAAAGGTCAAGGTCCGCTTTATTCGTCTCTGTTGGAGGACGTCGGGGTCTCCGGACTGAGCGCGTGGACATAGACCTGCGAAGGCGACCTCTAGTACTGAGTGAAGGAAACATATTTCAAAAGTCTGTTTTTGTATACTGTATTATTAGGTAGACCAACGAGGAAGCAAAAAAAGAGGTATGATAAAGAAGAGGAGAGGAGAAGATGACGGGAAATACAAGAGACATTGTTGACAGGGACTTGAATGTTGTGGAAGTGGAAAAAGAAGTGGTAGTTCCTGTGGCAGGTGCGAGGTGCGGTCGCTCATCATGCAAGATAGGAAAGAGTGCTTCAAGGTAGGAAAGAGCGATGAGGTCGTGCTTTCCATCTTTTCATGCATAACAAACTACTACATTAAGAGTTACTCTAAAGTATAAGATCCATGGTACCTTTAGACCATATTCTCAGCATGATTGGAACTTAAATCTGTTATCTTTCTCTCTTTCTCTCTCCTCCCCCTCTCTTCTTCTCAGATCTATCATTGAATTGAATAATGAAGCAGCAGATCTGCACTATGCATGCACCTGCACCTGGGCATGATGATCTGACCCAGCCCTAATTGTACTAACACCTTTTCGGACAGTGAGTCACACACGCACAGCCTGACTCAAACAGAGATTCGTGGCAGTGTCGTATTTCAAGACAAAATAAAACGACCATCATAAGAAGAAAACTATAAATTATTTATTAACACAAATCTCCCGTAACTCGTCCATCATTCAGAGCAACAATTGTCAAGTCCCAAGACTGCCACTACTCAACTGTATGGCGGCGGCCCTAGCTTCTAGCTCCGGTGGAGCAGATCCCCCACAGCGATCGCCACGCCACATAACGCTGGATGGAAGAACCCTCGAGGGAGGCGGGCAACTGGTCCGCAATGCTCTAGCCTTATCCGTTCTCACCGGTAGACCAGTCACAATCAATCATGTACGCGGCAATCGTGGAGGAAAGACAGGTCTGAAGCAGTCTCATGCAGCAGCTGTCAAACTATTGGGGGAAATCAGCGGGAGCAAGGTTACGGGAGGCCAAGTGGGATCGCGAAGTGTAACGGTCGAACCTCCAGCATTTGAAGAAAATTATACAACGACAGACGCCACTGAGATCCCACTCGTTCCATTGAATAGCGTCTCGCCAAAACCTGAATACAACATCCATCTACCAACGCCAGGCTCAGTGTTACTCATATTCCAGGCAATCTATCCATATCTCCTTTGGGTTGGATCGCAACGGGGCATTGAAAGTATTCGAGTCAATATCGTCGGGGGTACAAATGGAACTAGTTCTCCATCCTACGACTATGCTGCCCGGGTTATGTTGCCAAACTTCCAAAGGCTAGGGCTCCCGCCAGCGAAGCTTGTTTTGCACAAGCGTGGATGGTCCACTGGTACTGTTGGTATGGGATCCGTTAGCTTTTGGCTGAATCCTCTCGAAACATCATCTTCAAAAGTCCCTCGTTTCCCTCCCATCAACCCTATGAATTACGATCGCGGGAAAATTAAGAAAGTCGATATCATAATCTTAGCACCCAGCCACCCTTTACCAGAAACAGGAAAGAAAAGCGGAGGGGTGCAAAATATTCGCCAATACTGCGAGGATAAAATCCACCGGACGTTGCGAAAAGCTTTGAAGAGCTTGCCTTCGATTCTATTTGACCAGGAAACCCTTGACCATCCTGATGAACCTGGCCGAGTTCCTATCATATTGGCTGAATCAGAAGCAACATCCCACGCTGCCCGTTTCTACATACTCTTAGTAGCCGACACAACCGGAGGCTTTAAGCTTGGATACGATACTCTCGGAACCGCCCAGGCCCGCAATCAAAAACAAATTGGAAGAGGCAAGCATCAAAAAGCCAAGAAGGGCTCAAGTCGGGAACAGACGGATATAGAACACATCGATGAGTTCATCGAAGGTTGCGTCCAAGGTTTCATCGATGAACTCTCGGGATTAGACACTACTACCAACGGTGTTACAGTGCCAAAACGATCACCCCTGGACCAGTATATGCGAGATCAGATTGTGGTGTTTGAGGCACTTGGTCGATCTTCAGGGGACCTGCTAGATTCGAATTGCGAAACACCGGAGGATGATCGATATTGGACTTTGCATACTAAAACGGCACAGTGGGTATGTCGGGAGATGCTAGGAGACCGATAGTAGATCAATGAACATGACAGTTGGCCATAGCTAAACAAAGACTCCATTTTCAATACACTATATTGAGTTCTCATTAATAGTGCTGTAGAGAACTGATGAAGGTATCATGGTAAGGTAAGCCTAGGGTATCCAATTTCAATACGAATCTCAAAATTTCGTTAATCCCCGCTGCATCTTGAATTTGGAATGCCCAAGTTCTAGACGCGATTATCTTAAACCTGAAGCTCAAATGTCTGTCTTTCAATTCCATATTGGGTATCTCCGTAGTACTAGATACAGACCTGGGTGAGAACACCCAGAACGAGATCCCTCAGACTGTATTTTGTACTTGAAAAAGCCGCCATGAAAGACGGCAATTGACTTTTGAATGTGTTTTGATAATCAATTATATGACAGATGTCGATTTATTGAAGTATACTAGAGTATTATTGTGATAGATACCAATATCAGCCTGGCATCTACTTACCAGGGTACTAAGAGAACCACATACGAGTGTGTACATACAAAACCACGAAATTGAACCAACTACTCATTTACCAGCCCAACCTGCAACATACATCCCGAACCGAGATCCACAAAAGGAAAGAAATAAAACAGATTCTTGCAGGATGGCCACTTTATGTAGTAACGATTGATAATGGACCCCGATGCACGGCAGACAACACAAGAGCCGAAGGAAAATTCTCCGAGGCCCACATGCCCGGCAAGATAGTACAGTACAGTAGATGACATCCACTGACAACACTTGGGGGGTCGCATTTTACTCCAAGACCGAGATTACAGGGTGGCTCATGATCAGCCGAACTGGAGACTGCCAGATTAGGGGCATATCCTTGCTGTTTAGTGCTATACTGGATGCATTTCGTGGCCCAACCGTGACCGCGTTGTAACGGCCACCAGTAAGAAGACAGGGGATTATGCGGGCCAGCTTTCGACTCCGCCAAATCAGAGCTTGAGCTTGAGTCCGAGCCCAAACATATTGGCCCGGAAAGGTTTGGGGGAGATGGGGGGAGGGGAGGGGGGGCATGGAGATCGGAATGCACGATTCATGACTTTGAGACGGCTTGAAGACGCCACATACAGGGATTTTTCAGCCCCATCTGCGGAACATACTACTGTATAGTAATAGCATTGAGAGTTGGAAAATCATTTGAATGAAATGACAAAGCAAAAATCGACTTGAAGATCGAGTTTCGAAAATCGAGACTTAAAGTCGAGCTCCAGTTTTAAAAATACAAAATACAATGGTTTGTGTAATTGAATAACCGTTGAACCTTCCCCTAATACCCTACCCACTGGCAATGCCCAAACTGTCCATAACAAACACTCGCGAGATCCGCGCGAGGAGCCCCAAGCCACACCGACAAAGCCCAACTGGCCCCAACCACTGCCACCAGCCCAGTGATCCAAGCGATCATCATCACATCTTACCCATTCAGGAGCCCTGAAGAAGGATGTGGAGATATGTTTTGTATCCCCACAGTCCACCCTGAAACAGCGAACTGATCGGTCTGTGGCTGAGCGGGGCACAGTCGCAAGGCCAGAGAAGAAAAAAAAAGGGGGCGCGAAGCGAAGAGAACGAAACCTCTAGAAAAGGCACAGAAGGAAAAGACAAAACTCAACAGAGCAATGGGCCCCACGACCTAGTGTTTTACATCATAATGGATTGACGGAGTCCACCGCTCTCCCCTCTGCTGAGGTCTCTGCTCTCTCCCGATGCTCTCTTTTCCCTCCCGCGCCAAACATTCCGCGGGTTCGGATGATGTGGGGATTGAAGCCACCAGCCAGGGCCAGGAAAAGCAAAAAGTGCAAACTCCAAGCCGGGCTAGTACTGCCTATGTCATGTACTAACTAGTTAGGTAGGATGTCTTCGCTATCAGGCAGCCACAGTGGGATCTAAGTGGGATATGTCTTGGATGAAGACCTGGATCATGAACCACTTCAAGGTTAAACACGAGGCAAGACTTGGAATCGAGAACGTGTAAAAGCGAGACATGACATCCACCCTTGGAAGCACTGACTGGCACACGGCCAGAACTTGAACTTGAAATTGAATCAAAAGCTCGGCAAACTTGAACTGAATCAACTCAATTCGGGAAACCGTTAGCTAGTACAGTACGCATATCCCAGACTGGCGAGTCGAAACCTGGATGGACAATTAGTGTCAACCCACTTATTTTACTCTGACACCGTTGGCCCTGGCCCCCCTGCACACCATAACCAAAGGATTTGACACTGTCAGTCATGATCCCGAGACTGTAGCATTGGGAGATGATCAAACATCCGGCGAATGCACGCAATACCAGCGTGCCAGTGGGTGGGGGATGGGATGTTTCAAAGGTAATCGGGATCGGAAATCGTTCGTGTAGCGATCCTGAACCCTCGAGCCTATTCTATTAAGGGGGGACGGGGGCAAAGGAGAGAAAAAAAAAGACCGGGGGGTCCTATTATCCCGATCAAAGGAGGTTTCAAGGGATTTAGAGGATGGATTCGATTCGGGGTGCACGGCTTTTCGCGGCTAGAGGAATGTGAGCTCGCTAGTTCAACCTCAATCTCAATTTCAGTATCAGTATCATGAAGCCTAGGAGATACCTAGGTAATTCAATTGAAATTGAAATGAAATGAAATGAATTGAATTGGATTAATTGCCTGGCACACTGCAATTCATATCAAGTACATGTTGCATATTATCGCAATTTCAATCATATGGTCAATAAGATCACACGCATACTTCCATTGGAAGTTTCCAAAATTGGAGCCTCAAATAGATGCATGATTGGATTGATAGCAGAGTGGGTTTCGTCCCTAGGGTAGATGTCAGATAGATTAAAGCTCGCTAGTCGCGTCCAGAAGCGCTCCAGGGCTGAGAAGCTGAAACGCGCCTCGGTTGTTCCAGTTTTGCAAAGGGTAATCCTTGAATCTGGGCAGTTCTATGTACACCGTACTAGCACCGTTCTTCCAAACCCGTCCCATCTCGCGAATGAGACTCACTAAACCTTAGTCCCGATTTATGAGTTTCCTCTTTTTGAATGTGAATCGTCGTTGCTTTATTTTTGGCTTCTGGGTTTCTGGGTTTCTGGGTTTCTGGATCCGGGCTTCTGGATTCTGGATTCTGGCCCCGGTCCATTTCAAACCACTGGAAAGTTACCCAGCCCTTTGGTTGGCCTGTCAGCCTCGAGATGTGACAGATGGATTTTTAGCCCCAAAGACTAGCCCCCCTTCCTCTCGGATATCGGAAATATGCACCAGTATGTACTCCTAACGGAGTACATAGTGCATGACCGGGAAAAAAAAAACTGTGGTGGCTGGAAAAGCCATAATATGAGTTGAATGAATGCATTAGTTGATACCGAGATATCCGAACGAATCAGTATCACCCAAGTAAAAGCTGAAGCTTACGGCCGTTGCCTAAATTCACAGCCTCAAATCAAAAAGCAACATACTTCTCCGTACCTAGTAGGTAGGTACTTTAAGTTCACATTGTTGAGGTCCAAGGCTGATCTTACCCAGTGCAACCAACAGAGCTAACTTTCTCTTCTTCTTCCCTTTTTGTCAACTTTTTTTCGGCCTGGGGCCCACTTCGAAGCCTCGTGGCGGTCTTACTAGTATTGCGGTCCGGTGCGGCGACGATTGGGGCCGTTAGAATTTCCTTAATGGATTACGGTATGTACTAGCAGGATCGGGTTTATGGCATTTGGGCTGCGCAATGACGAAGGAACGTGGGGGTTTTTTTCTCTTGGCCTATTCATGAAATCCTTTGGGGTAAGATGCGTTGCTAGTATGTGGATGTACTGGCATTTAACCCGGACCATGCCATAGCCATAGCCCTGGCCCTGGCCCTGGGCTTTCCAAGGTTGACACTGAGTTTGCGGCTGATCCGTTAAATATAGCATTTGGGGGCCGGGGTGACCGCTAGTCGGCCGTTCTCGGCCTGTAGTAAGACGACTAGTATTCGATAATCCTTCCATGGTCCAGGCTGCGTCATTCGTTGAGTATGACTACAGTAATAACAAGTGTAGGTAGGATCCGAGAGTAAGAAAAGAGGAAATATGTAGCAAGACAGAAGTAGAGCCAGAGGCAGTGCATGCATGCATTTATGATGCAGGTATCTTAAACTAGTTAAAAGCTATGGTAGGAAAAAAAAGATCATGAGTGATCATGGGAAACCGGTAACGCATTAATCGCAAAATGGGGGGTATGGCATCGTGGAAACACAGAAGGAAACATAGAAAACGACATAGGGAGAAAGATGAAAAAAAATTAGAGAAAATCAAGAAACGAAACACAGGAGCGAGCGTATGCGCAAGAAAAAAAGAATAGAGGGTTGATCACTGATCAACCGTCATTTCGCGCTACTGCCCACCAGTGGCAGAAATCCATAGCAATATGCATGAAAAGAATCGAGTAGAGCTATTTTCTCCTCCATGCAAATGAAAGATCGGAACAACTTGTCATTGCTTCACTACCTCATTCCAGCTGAGAGAGCACGAGCGGAAGAGGGAAGCTGAATCTTTTGTAGTGGGTGTAGTTGTGGTTTTGTTCTTGTTTTTTTCTCGCATCGTGTAAATGCGTTGTTGTTGTGTAGTGATGTTGCGCCGGGGGACATGCATGTAGTCCCGATGAAGCGAGAGACAAGTGAATGAAATATGATCGCGTGAAAATGAGGACCCGAGCGAGGGAAGAGCCGCCCTGGTGAATTCGACAAACGCCCAGTAATGCATTATGAGAGGTAAATGAGGTAGGTTGAATCTTTGGGGAAACCAGTCCGCAGAGGTGTCAAGCCGATCATCTTGGTACTTCCGGAGACCATGGCGAGAAGAAGTAGAGCGTAACGATTTACAGCTCGAGATCCTCGGCCTTGAAAACTGCACTGAGGCGCTCCGAAGGCAGTGTGCGCTTGTAGTCTCGGGGCTGGGCGAATGGAGAGGCAGATGCTGGGCGACGAAGGTTGAGGGTCTAAAAATGGTTGGTTAGTATATTTTGTTTTATTTCTTTCCATTCACTTTTGGTTTCACAGCTTGACCAAGTGAAGTCAATCGTTGCGAGAATGCAGAATGCGCCTCCTGGTCATAGTATAGAGCAGTGATGTAATACGTACCACGCAGTCCGAGCACTTGGCTCCTTGACGGTTGACGCGGCCTCGGCAGCCACGGGGGTAGTTGGCGCAAGAGTACATGGTGGATGTAGTAGAGTTGAGAGAAGAAGAAAAAAAATTTAAAGAGGAGAAAGTTGGAGATCGCGGGGTAAACGTGAAGCTTTGGATTTCCCGAGGATGCAAGAGTGCAAAAGTCGGAAAGTTGAAGAGCTTGGTTGGTGGGTAGGAAGGAAGATCGCGGAGAAAGGAAGGTTTTGTGGAGGTGAAGAAAAGCGAGGGGAAAGGGATCAAAGAAAGTGATCTTAAAAGAAGTTCCGAAAGGAGAAGAAAAATCGAGCTAGGCCGACTTGAACTTTAAAACGGAACACGGAGATATGGCAATAGGCTACTACTATACCCTTTGGTAGGTAATAGTAGAAAGGCAGAAAGTGGGGATGTCGAAAGAAGTCTTGAGATTCTGGAAGCTTAGAAGGTTCGGAGATATGCAGAGCTAGAGTGATGCAGTAACTTGAATCGGCGACGGTTGACGGTTGACGGTGATGGTGGTGACGGTGACAGATGTGGGAAGGGGAACTTGAAGAACAACAGAGAAAAGAGAAGAGAAGAGGGGAGCAAGTGGATTGAGAAAGGGCGATAAAAGGGGGTTTATATCTTTTAAGAGGCTCAAGAGTATTTCTACCTACAAAATACAGAAAAATATAAAATACTCAAAATATTCAAAATACCCAAAAAGAAAAAAAGAAAATTAAAAAAAAAAGAAATAAAAAAAAGGAGCGGAAAATGAAAACTGAAAAAGGAAATGGACTAGAATTTTTAGGGTTCCATTGTTACGGGTTTACGGTCTGAAGCCGTTTGTACTTTTTGTACTTGGAGCAACGAGAGAGAGAGAGAGAGACTGGGGTTGTTCGCTCCATTTTTTTTTACCCCCTGGTTTTTTCCCTACTTTTTTTGGAGGGGAAAGCAGAGAGGGGGCACTTTCATTTTTCTTTTCGGGAAATTGTTATTCTTCTCATTATTATTCGTCTTCCTTTCTGTACTAGTATTCCCCTTCTGCCCCCATCTCTCAACGTCCGATCTCCGTTCTGATTGATTTGTTTTCTGATTACTATTTCCAATCCCGCCTAGTTTGTATGGAGCTTGTATATCTGTATCGAGGTGAAGGGAGTAAATAGAATTCTACTACACGGCTTCAAGTACTAACTATGTCAGTGCCATAGTACCTATACACTGGCAGGTACTCTACTTCTGTAACTATGCTGTAACTATGCTGTAACTGTCCGGAGTACAGTAAATATGAAAGCACTATCACTATTATGGTAGCAGTACAGTAGTACTTCCGCTGTCAGTACTTTGGCGTGAGTGGACTCCGTTCGTACGCCAGGGTAGATCGGCCGATCCCCTCTTCATGACCCGACAATGCGGGTTTCTGATCGGCTTACAGATGCTGGTCGTCAATGCATGACGCCCTGTCGGCTGGAAGGGGTGAACCAATGGCTGCCGAGGCATGGAAGAAAAAGAATGCGCGCGCTGGGCCGAATCGCACTGGAATGACTCGCAGTCATAGCCCGTCGGAGTCGTGAATTATTGCAGGGACCCGGTGGAGCAGTAGACACTAGACAGTGAAAGTGGAAGTGGAAGTGGAAGGGAAGTGGACAGTGGACAGACAGTGGACAGCTGACCGAAGTTGAAGACCCCGAGGTGATTGTTGCCCGTGCCTCAGATTGAGTGCCGGTGGCAGAAAGAAAGAAAAATAAAAGAAATAATATAATACTAATAAAAGTGCCGAAGTGTCCGGTCCAGAGGGAGAGTAGTCGAGGTAAAGAGTAGATACAGATAGAGGGGCAGCCCCTAAACAATCGGGAAACAAAATCAAATCAAATCAAATAAAAAAAGGGGGGGCCACCAAAAGGCAAAGAGGAGCATCATCCCGCTTTTCCAATTCCCGCGCAATTCCCCGTCATTGCCAGATTGTTTCGAGTTGATATGCTAAACACGAGCGTGTCCGTATTCTGTAACTTGCGCGATCCTGCTAGGATCCGAGTCAGGATCAGGACACGCGCATCGGGCAGTGTTCTGGAAAACTGGGAATCCCCACCGCGCGCCCACCTCGCGCATTAGTCCAATGTCTAGCTTTTCTGGATTAACCTGTTCGGGACTGTTTGTCAATGGTTTGCACGCTGTCTCGGTCACGTCAGGGCTGCACCTTGCCGAGCCCTGCGCATTCACTGTGGTCACCAGTAGGAATTGGCTTGGGCATTGGGATGACCAGGTTGGAGGTCTGGGTTGGTCAGCCCTGTCAGTGTCTCTTTACTGGTCCACTGGAATTCCTTCTGTCACCTCTGGACTTCTCGAAAAACGTTTGATTCGTAGATTAGTTAGCTCCTTGTCACTCCTGTCATTTGTTCCTGGAGGTGGATCCATCCGAGAGCAGGGGAAAAAAGCAAACACTATAAAATTCAAAATAAAATACCAAATACCGTGATTCATACCGAGCATCTCGGTCTGGTCTCTCGGACAGTCCTGGTTGTCCGACGCCTATTATTACTAGTACATCAGATTATATGCGGTTCTATTGGATTTCCCAGACACTGGCAGCCATTGGTAGCAATTACCAGTGATAACTCGATCAATTTCGACAGGGATCTGCCACTACAGTACTAGTATACTAATAGATAATCACTTCCTTTCCCCCGGGCTTCAAAGTTGAGGATAACTACATCTAGGTGACTGCTCTCATACTATTACACTATCAACATCTCTACCTTTCACTGCAGACAACGTACTCTTCCACGCCAAGGAGTATCTCATTTCGATCTACTTCTTTCTACTTGAATCATTGGGCCGTTTTGTTCCTCCCCATCTTCTATCCTCTGTTCTTTGTTGTTCGATGCCCCGCCCAGCCATGGCAAATTACGGTTTCGTCAGCACTCCGCGTGTCGCACAGCTTGGAAACGGCAATCGGGAGGGGACGTAGAACATTCAGTGTACTCCCAAGAGATGAAGCTCAGTCTAGGTCATTTGACTGGTTCAGGTGGCTTACGGCTCTGCGCTTTGGAAATCTTACGATTGTAACGGCACCGCCGTGAAAGCTGGCCTGCATTGGCCCTTTTCTGCCTGCCTCGAAGTTCGTTGTCGCATCAGCACCGCCTCCGAAATGCATGACAAGCAAAAGAAAAGAAAGAGAGAAAACAAAAACAAAAGAACAGAGGTGTCTTCGCTGAATTGACGATCATATGTATGATGCCTCCTATACATACTCATCGAGCACTCATTCAGGACACCTGCAGCTCGGATGCTGCGGACCGCAAAGAGAACGTGTGGATTAGCGGATTAGCGGGTCAGGCACCAGAACCAAAGAAGAAAGGAAGGAGAAAAAAAACAGAATCACTGGCAGTACCATTATCTGCCCAAGTATGGAGACGGGATGACGGCTAATGGCGGAAAAGCACAGAGAAGAAAAGAAAGAGACAAAAAAAAACACGGTATAGACAGAGTCTAGAAGACAATCGAAGACGCAGAAGGTGAGTGGTGGAACACGAGCTCGGAATCTGGACCACCGCAGCCTGGGGCGTCTGGACAGTCACATTCATCCCGTGTGACCAGGTCCGACAAACCTTACTATGACAGCAGAAATCAGGCCAACACTGCAGCTCGGCTGATAGCAAGCGCGCAAGTATGGACGCCTTGGCCATTGAGAAAGCTGGGATGTTAGCTTCGTAGCGAATGCCAGTGACCTCATGCCTCCGCAATCCCAGCCACCAACAAGTCGGCGATGCGGCCAGACCATTTGGAATATCGCCTCATGTGACCATGTTGAGAAGGGGGGGAAATCTTGGAATATCGCCCACTAGGGAACCCTGCGCGACCCTCTGGGCTTTTTTCCGGCCCGTCGCTGGATCAGGACTGATGCGGACGAATGTGGACCGGGTATTAGAAATGTCGTGGAAAGGTAAAAAAAAAAGAAAAAGAAAAAGAAAACGGTTATCTGATGGGATGAGATGTCATTTGACCTGTGGCTTTTTGAGGCTAGGCTGCTGACGCTTTTGGCTTTTGCGCTTTGCGCTTTGTGCTTGCCTTCTTCCCTACTAGCCTGTCGGCCCATGCCGAGCAGAAAGCCTGCTAAAGCCTGCAGCAACACTTGTTTCTACGTCACACCTTGCGCTAATTGAAGAATACCTGAAGTTGTTGTATTATTGTGATATGTTTTTCCCTAGAAGACCCGGACACTCAGACGCAGCTTGGCTGTATGCGCTGCATCACTCATGGAACCCCCCCCAGTCAGATACCCCACATCGAACGAAGCACTATCCATGCACCGATGATCCCGATTGTCGATGCAATAAGCATTCCATTTCCTTCCCAGGTCAAGCCTAGGTAAGCCAACAAGCCCACCACTATCTCCTTCCGTCGGGCAATATCCCGTCGAGACCTCCAGTGAGGGTCGATTGAGAATGGAGCCACCCTTCGGGGATCGGGGTCCATGTCATCTGACCCAGACGAAGGTGTGTGTTGCAAAGGCAGAGACAGCGGTACAGACACGGCTAACGCAACAGGGCGGTGATCTGACTGGGGGAATAGAGGGAGCGCGTCGTACGTGTAAGGTTTGACCCGTCGATCACTTGCATCTTGGCCTGTCCGTGACGGCGTATCAAGAAAGAGGATACGGTCGCACCAGCTAGGCCAACGGTGGCTCGACCATTTCCACTCGGCATCTTCGCTGTTGATTCCAAGCCGAGCCGCTTGGCGGGCCGCGTCGGAGTATTTGTATGTTGGAGGGAAGTCAATAGGCGCCTCGGAGAGTCCGTGGAAGCTCTTGCCCTGGCGCATCTCTCGCATCAACTGGTCATCCTTGAGGAGATGGGAATAGTGAGAGGTATTCTCGCGGTTGACCAGTCGGCGAGGAAACCGGAGCACATCTTTCTTGGACGGTCCCACGTCTGATGTGCGGTAATTCAAGTCTCCTGCAAGGAAAAGGTAGGAATTTGGCGCAAATATATCACTGCGGGTGCCCTCCGATTGACCTGATAATCGCTGCTCTCCGAGAAGCGCAGCATTTTCATCCGTTCCTCTATTAGAGTCACCGGATCGGTATTCACCCTCCGCACCTTGATGCGACGAAAAGACAAGCCGTTCGACTATACTCTGCCAATCCAGATTCCTTTGCGCCAGCGCATCCTCCATCGGAGCTAGATGCGCCGCGACGAACGTCAAGTCCACTGTTTTGGCTGAGTGGTCGTCGACAACGTACCCTAACCGAGCCCCAACAGCACCCTTATTGCCCATTTCCTGGACCCCAAATCCAACATGCGCGGTATCAACCCATGATATCTTGTCCGAGACATCGGCGCGCGCGAAGACCATCAAACCGGTCATGCCCGTATGGTCCTTGACCACATTTTCGTAGGACTCATTGAACTGTTTTGCCGTGGCTTGTTTGACTGCTTGAACAAATGCATCGAAGTAGGGAATCAAATATGATCCACCTAGAAACGAGTAGGCGATGGGAGCTATTTCTTGAAGAGAGAGGACGATTAACTCGGGGGAACTGAAGCCCCGCCCTGTTTCTGTGGAGAGGGGATCGAAAAAGTGGTTTGCGAAGAGATCCACATCGATGCAAGTTCTCGCGCAGTTGGCCGTGAGGATGTAGACATTTAGGTCGTCCATGTCGGCCTCGATTGATTTGGTCAAGTCGGTTTGCTGAGCTTTAGCCCAAGGTGCGAGCTGGAGCTAGAGCTGAAGAATAGCGGTGACGTCGGCGGGACAGCCACGTGCCTGAGCGTCAATGCCATGGTGGATAATCGAAAGTCACTGGTTAGAGTTCACGCTATTGAGAAACAAGAGCGAATCAGAAATCATATCATCTCTTTCGAAAGTGGAAAAAAAAAAGTGGGAAGAAGCAAAAAGAAAATATTGCAAAAAAGAATTGCATCATCCGTGAATCGAACACGGGCCTCGTCGATGGCAACGACGAATTCTACCACTAGACCAATGATGCTAGTTCTTGGTGAGGGGGCCCATCTTGGTGATATGACTGAAAGGGTCTGCTTATGTCACGCCCAGGCGGTCCTACTCGAGCCATCTCCGTAAGCAGACTTGAAATTTAGATCTCAGAGTAAATTTGTTGGAAGTATTCTCTGCCTTGGGACTTAAATTATGAAGTTCAAGTTGGACTTGCTGTCCCGGTGTCAACCCTTGGAATCTTCCAACTTGATTGAATCCCGAATGCTACTACTAGCCCTTACTACTAGTAATAGTAGCAGTGACTGCTGGCGATATATATTCTAGTACTGACATGCCAGCGATGTAATAGACCCGCTAATACTACTCCAGGGCTAGTACTAGTAGTAGTAGTACCTTTAGGTAACCAAAGCACTTAAACCCTTGGAATTGTAACCCGCCGGTGCCACCAGTCCGCTGCCAATGGCAAAAATGTCGAGTCTTGAACGTGAACCTTCAAATGGCCTGATCATGCCGTTTGAGCTCGAATCGGTGTCTGACACCCAGTGGGCATCCGGCCAAAATTTGCAGTTGCTTGAGTGCAGCCTTGGTGGCCGATGGCTAGTCTCGGACCAGACACAACAAACAACTTGATGTGAACCTTTGCAACTCAATGAACGGTCACCAAGGTCAATTGAGACAGCTATTATTGAATACTAATACTCTAGTACTATGTACTAGCAGTAGTTGCAGTACAATTGTATTTGAATAAATACAGGATTCAAACTTATTTGAAATGAATGCAGTATTTGATCAAATACAGTATCACTACCGTATTCGAAGTGTATTCGAGCGTATTCAACCAAATGTACTGACTTGGAGGAAGGATCCCATGGCATCCCATTAGTACTGCCCAGCTTGGTGTGTCCTAGTATCTAGCATGGATAGACACCATACACAGGTGTACTATGTGGTATGTGTTAAAGCTTCCCTCGCATCTGACCCTGGCCTCGCTGCTCCAATGGCTCATCTAATTCTACAAGCAGCATTCCTTCCGCGACATCTTCTTCATCTTCCTCCATTTCATAAACCCATTGCACCTTTCCAGCTCTAGGACTCCGTACCTCTAATTCCATCTTCATCTGCTTGACAAAAGCCAGGACCTGATTCTCAGCCACATCTTCACCATCCGAAACAAGAATCTCAATAAGTTTCCCCGAAAGAGGTAGAACGATATGCCTAGGATTCTTAGGATCACCACGCCGATGTGTAGATGAAACCAGCGCCGATGCTGCAGTCGAGGTCGTCTCCAGTTGCATTCTATATGGAATAGCCGTTTGAGAAGTAGGGGTTGTGTACTCAATCTCAGCGGACAAAGATGTTGGGAACTCGTTGCGGAGTACACGAGAAAGACGCAGATGGTGGGCCATTTTGCTGGATGCCTGGGGGGTACCTTCCTCGAGTGGCTCTAATGTGATGGACCAGGCGTCTCCCTTACGGAACAACAAGTTCGAAGCAGGCAACCCACTTTGTGATATTGATTGCTGAGACTGCAAATTTCCGGCTCCCTTACTCTGGCTACTCTCTGCAAGACGTCGTCCCAGTTGATGAGCCTCATTAAGCTTGAGGCTTAACCATTGGGTATCAGCACAACCAGTAATGAAATCTGGATGCGCGACAATCCCACGAAGAAGGTCGATATTGGTCTTCACGCCAGAAATAATCGAATCAGATAATACTCGATTTGCCTTGCGGACTGTCGCCTCCCAACTAGGCGCAGTGATGATGATCTTCGCAAGGAGATTGTCGAAATTCGATCCCACCACGAGAGCATTACCACTAGCACTGTTGACGTTGGTATCGACACGAACCCCATGACCGCTTGGAACGACAAATTCGGTCACTTTTCCAATACTGAGCGCGAAGTTATTGCTTGGGTCCTCGGCACATAATCGAAGTTGAATCGAGAAACTGTTCGGTGGAGATGTTTCGGAATTCACCTCGGCACCCAGGCCCAGATCTTGAAAGGTTGCTCCTTGAGCTAGCAGAAGCTGCATCTGCACTAGATCGAGCCCGCTGATGGATTCGGTGATAGTGTGTTCTACCTGAAGTCGTGGGTTGACTTCCAAGAAATAAAACTCCCCATTCTCCTCATTGACCAGGAACTCAAACGTCCCTAGTGAGCGATAGCGAATCTCCGCAGCCATTCTCAAAGCCGAGTCAATGACTTGAGAAATCAAATCCCTCTTGGTCATCAAAGAAGGTGCATACTCCACGATCTTCTGAAAACGGCGTTGCACACTGCAATCTCGCTCCCAGAGATGTCGTACCTGCCCCGTGCCATTCCCGATGACCTGGATTTCGACATGATGGAAACCGTCAACAGCAGCCTTCTCAACGAAGACAGAGCGAGAGGGTGATTCCCCAATAGCACGCTGGATGCTACTATCTAGCTCTTGGTCTTCGCGAACCAGACGAATGCCTCGCCCACCCCCGCCATCGACAGCTTTGATCATGACAGGAAAACCAACTCGATGAGCAAAGGCCCTAGCCTCATCCAAACTGGCCGTTGACTGGCTCATCGCTTCCAAAACAGGAACTTTACATCTTTGAGCTAGAAGTTTTGCCTGCAACTTGTCACCAGTACGGGCGAGGTTCTCTGGACCGGGACCGATCACAATTGTCTTAGCTTCCGTCCACATGCGATGCGCGAACTCGGCGCTTTCGCTAAGGAAGCCATATCCGGGATGAACAGAGTCAATTGAATGCTTCTGAACTATATCCAGTAGTAGTGAGATATCCAGATAGGACGATGCAGATGGAATCTGAATTGCATGATGCGGACGTCCGATATCGCAGTGCGAGCGATCATCCGACGTATACAAAGCAAATATCTCGACAGGTTCGGGCAGCTCTCTTGCAGCATTTAATATCCGAACAGCGATTTCACCTCTATAAGATGCAATGAGTAAATGAATATGGCAGGGAAGCTGGCGAGCAAGGGCTGTCTACCTATTTGCGACCAAAAGGCGCTTAATACTTCGCGAATGCGGGGATGACGACATGGCGTCACAAAATCCGGGGTAGCAACAAACAGCAAGTGGGCGTGTCCGGGGTAGAGCTGCGAGGGAAGAAGATGGAAAATGGCTCAATAGCAGAAACTGACAATTTGCATGACAAGGTATGTACGTCGCAATGATTTGAAGTTAGTATTTTCTTTATAACACGACAGCAAAGTTGAAAGCGCCGAGGTCCTCGGATAGCCCCGACTTGAATTTCCCCTCAGCGGGACTTCCGTTTTAAACGGCCCCTTCTGTTCTCCAATCACTACCCCAGCTTATCTGGCCTTCTCAACTGAATTTGACCATGATATAGTGTCTCTCATATTTAGGACAACGGAGCAGAAAATGACTAAAGACGGCGACTCGCAGGTACCTTCAAATGGCAAGGATCAAGCTACCCAGCGTCTAAATCAAGTTTCCTCGCATCTTTCCGCAGAGCCATCAAAGAAACAAACAAAGCTGAAAGGCCCAGCATCTCGACTTCCAGCAGATCATTCAGATGTGCTGGGTCAAATCTCTGCCCTCCGCAAGATTGCTGCAACACCAGATCCCAATCACAGAGGATATGTGCGACAGAAGCAAGCGGGGAAATTATGGGTGCGTGAGCGTATCGAGCAGCTGCTCGATCCAGGTTCATTCGCCGAGATAGGTTCTGTTTCAGGAACTGTCACCTGGAAGAAGACAGCCCCGATGCGCGAGGAGCCAGTGTCTTTTATCCCAAGCAATAATATTCAAGGAGCGGGAATGTTACGCGGGAGGAAGATACTGCTAACAGCGGACGATTTCAGCATTCGATCTGGACATGCAGATGGTGCAAGTGCTGGGAAGACGGTTTACGTGGAGAAGCTGGCAGTTGCCCTGCGTGTTCCAGTGGTGAAGCTTGTGGATGGAAGTTCTGGGGGTGGAAGTGTCACAACTATTAAGAAAGAAGGATGGAGCTATCTACCTCATGTTGCACCTTTCAAACCAGTGATTCAGCAGCTGAATATGGGTATTCCGAACCTAGGAGCTGTTGTTGGTCCAGCGGTATGTTCTATATCTCGTGCGAATCAAGCTTTTGTTTCTGCAGGGCGCCTAACAATGCTGGTATAGATTGGTCTTGGCGCTGCTAGAGTTGTTTCATGTCATTTCTCAGTCATGGCAGCGGATATAGGAGCGCTTTTCAACGCCGGGCCTAAAGTCGTTGAAGGCGCCACCTTTGAAGAGGGCTTGGATTTCCAGGACCTAGGTGGTCCAATGGTTCATTGCATGAATGGGACAATCGATAACTTAGCCGCCAACGAAGCTGAATGTTACGAACAAATATGCACTATACTTGGGTATCTTCCAAACTCCGGAAGCGATGCTCCGCCAGTTATTCCGTGTGATGATCCCCTGGATCGAGAGGATCTCGCCCTTCGCAGCATTATCCCTCGTCGACAAGCTCGCATGTATAATCCCCGCACGATAATTACTTCCGTGGTCGATCGAGACTCCTGGTTTGAGATTGGCGCCCTTTGGGGAAGAACAGCAATAGGCGGTCTTGCGCGCTTGGGAGGACACCCAGTGGGTGTGATTTCGCTGAATTGCGAAGTAAATGGTGGTGCACTTGATGCAGCCGGGAGCCAGAAACTGACTCGACTGCTCAAGATGTGCGATGTCATGAACATACCTATTCTTCAATTCCTTGACGTCCGTAAGTACTTCAATAAACCCGAGTTCTGCTGGCATGCTTTGAATACGGTCTAACATATGACAGCTGGCTATGCCATCGGCACCGTCGCCGAGCGCACAGCAACTATGCGCTGGGGCGTTGAACTAGCCAAGACATACTATACCACCACGGTTCCCATATTCAATGTGGTTACGCGTCGTGTTTTCGGCGTGGCCGGAGGAGTCATGCTGGGATCCCGCGATCCCGTCATGCAAGTCGCATGGCCATCTGGGCAATGGGGTTCTCTACCACTAGATGGTGGAATCGAGGTTGGACACCGGCATGAGCTACGCGAGGCCGAGAAGGTCGGCAAAAAGGAAGAACTATACAAGGACCTAGAAGAGGAATATTTGCGCCTGATGAATCCTGTTCGGACAGCGAATGCGTTCGGTGTCGAGGAGATTATTGATCCTAAAGATACCAGACAGGTCTGTTGCTCTTGGGCAGCGCATGTCTATGAGGTTCTCATGAAGGAGAGGTTGTCGGATCGAGCCTGTGGCAGAATCCATCCCTCCTTTGCTTGATTGATAGAGGCTCTTGGGATGATTTGGTTGGTTTTCTCGCTGTAGACTTGCTGGGTTATACAGAAGGGTTACCTGGCACAAGGCTTGAATTTGCCGGGGACAGCCAAAGAGATAGACTGACCACTCAGAAGTATTTGAAAAATAATAACCACCAATGATGTTCACACATAAAAAGGCATAATACACCGGGGCTATTGCCATACAAAGCGGCAACGGCCTTGTAAAAAGCTTATGTAACGAGCTTCCCACACTATCAAAAGGAGAAACACCCCGCTCTCCCGACTACATCTTCCCCTTCCAAATCAAATATAAGCTGAAATTGAAGGAAAACAAAAATGGTCTCTGTCCAGATCCTCGACGGAGGTCTAGGAACCTCTCTCCAAGACAAATACGGAGTCAAATTTTCCAGCACAGAAACACCCCTCTGGGCATCCCACCTACTCGTCTCAGACCCGCAAACACTACAAGCATGCCAATCTGATTTCGGCAAAGCAGGCGCAGACATCATTCTCACTGCCACTTACCAAGTATACATTGGCGGATTCAAAAACACCAAGACAGCTGAATTCCCCGAGGGAATCCCTTCGTCAGAGGTTGGCCGATACCTGCGCACAGCGGTAGACGTCGCCGAAATTTCCAAAGTTCGGGATTGTGCGAAGATCGCACTGAGTCTTGGTCCCTACGGTGCTTGTATGATTCCAGGACAAGAGTATGGTGGCCTCTACGACGCCGAGCATGACGATGAAGAAAGTCTTTATCGGTGGCATTTGGAACGCTTGCGATTGTTCCAGGATGTTGAGGGTCAGGATTTGACTTCGCGAATTCAATATGTTGCGTTTGAGACTTTGCCGCGGTTGGATGAAGTTCGTGCGGTGCGGAGGGCGATTCATGATTCTGGAATTACTGCGCCCTTTTGGATTGCGGGTGTTTTTCCTCGGGAGGATGAGTGTCTTCCTGATGGGAGTGATGTTGAAAGCGTTGTTAAGGCTTCGATTGGCCCGATTGAAGGGGCACTTGTTCCGTGGGGAATTGGTATCAATTGCACGAAGGTGCATAAGCTTTCTGGTCTTGTCGATAAGTTTGGCGATTGCGTGAAGGATGTGATTGCTGCTGGACTTGCTTCGACGGTTCCAGCTCTCGTCTTGTACCCCGATGGAACTAATGGGGAGGTCTACAATACTACAACCCAGACCTGGGATAAGCCAGCCGGTCAGGATGGTAAACAAGAAGCTGTGAGTGTACCCTAAGAAAGGTCATTTTCTTTGACATTTGCTAACCTTAACCAGCGCCCTTGGGAGGTTCAACTTGCCGAGATTGTCAATGATGCTGATTCAAAGGGGCCCTTTGAACATTTCGTTGTGGGTGGTTGCTGCAAAGCTTCTCACAAGGATATCGCGAAGCTTCGGGAGCAGTTGGTTACTGCTTAATTAAGGAAATTGAACGTGTGAGGGAAACTTGAAGTCGGCTACGAAACCGTTATTGGAAATACATGTATAACTTGAACTTGAATGTCTCGAAAACCACTGCGCTTTATTGACATGGTATAATGCTATGTATATGTGATGCAAATATATGATACAGAACTAAACAAGCCAGTCGACGAATCGTCCCCACAATGTGGTACTGGGAGGCTTGCGAGGTGCAATTTCACCTTCTTGCAAACGACCAGACCAAAGATCGATAGTGGAAGCACGAACGAACTTGGTACGGTGCCAAAGCTTCCATGCAATGATTGGTACAATGAAGATGGGGATGCCGATATATGAGGCTACAAAGTCAGAGGCATTCCAGTTACCTTTCAAGAAGACTGGGAATCCTGCGACCAGGGTGATGATGGTTGAACCGACAAAGCCGAACCATGCGGTGTATGGCTGAAATGGTGCGGACCAGGGTAGAGAAGAGCGAGGTACGCCCTGAGCTTTCATTCCAGCGTAGAATCGGATGTAGCAGAAGCATAGTGTCGCCCAGGCGATCAGACCAGCGACTGTGCTCAGGTTCAGCAGCCAAGTGAATGCTTGCGCAGCACCACCGCTTCCGAGACTCAGGTATGCAAGTGGGCCGAAAAGCCAGGAGGCGATGACTGCGACATAGGGAACACCCTTCTTATTGCAGCGACCGAAGAATTGCGGCAATTGGTGATCGGTAGTCATTGCGACAATCATGCGAGACCCGACCCAACAGTATGAGTTACCAGCGGACCAAGCGGCGACCAAGATGCATGCATTGACAAGAGAAGGGAGGCCACTGATTCCGGCTTGGGTGATGGCGATGACGAATGGTGAAGCTTTCGCGTTGGAGGCAGCATTGGTGAGAGCCGATGTTCGGGGATCAACGATAATTCCGATCAAGAGTGCGCCGAGGATATAAAAGAAGCCGATACGGTAAGTCACGCGGCGAGCGGCCTTCGGAATGGCGTGGTGGGGATCAACCGACTCGGCAGCCGAAATGACAACTGTCTCGACACCGATGAAACTGAATGAAGCATTGACGAAGGCCGAAAGGAAACCGAGGAAGTGGCCCGTTGGTCCAGTGATTCCATTATAGTTGGTCCATGGGCCAGGGTCGTTCCAGAAACGGAATCCAATAGTTTCGTGATTGGGCGCACCACCAGCTGTGATCACAAGAGACACGACGACCAACCCCAAGAAGCAGAGGACCTTAATAGCTCCCCCGACCACTTCTGATTCGCCATAAAATCGAACGCTTAGCAAGTTGATTACCAAGATTAAGACCAGCCCAACTGTTATTACCACAGCCGGCGTTATATCCGTCCAATATGAAACGATGACTGCGGCGGCAGACACTTCCGAGGCGATAGCGATCGTATAACAATATCCGTATGAAATGGCGAGAGAAAATCCGACGGCGGGATCGATGAAGCGTGTCGCCCAGTGAGGGAATGAACCAGCAGTCGGAAAGAGGGTGGCCAGCTCAGCAATACTCTGCATCACAGCCCACAACACCATTCCGACGACGATATAAGCGAGCAGAAGACCAGCGGGACCAGCTTTGGCATAGGCAGATCCAGTTCCAACAAACAGACCAGTACCGATACCACTGCAGAAGCCGATCATGGTAACATGATAATTGCGCAGGCGTCGCTGGGTGGCACCGCGACCACCAACATTAATCTGAAGCTCATCCTTAGGATTGACCTCGAAATCGTCCAATTGAGCGGGATCGGGCTGGATGGCGTCCGCAACGATCGTGGACTTCTCCATATTGTGTAGATGTGGGAGTGCCAGTGCGGGATGAGAGACTGGCTCAAATCTTCCCCATGCAAAGTGGAAATGCTCCCAGAGACTGAAAGTTGACCAAGTGTCCAAGTTCAAGTTCAAGTTCAAGTTAATAAAAAGAAAAAACAGTCTTGATGGGTGGGAGGATAGCTGTTTTTGTCCTTTTTCTCCGAAACCTTGTACCCGCGCCCGCAGATCACGACATTTCATGTCCTTTTTCGCATACGCCGAACTGTACCCACTATGCAAGAGTCCATTGGCTTGAAGCCATCCAACGGCCCACTTTTTATTCTTTTTGCGGAGTTCAAACGGGAAATTTTTTTTGCCCGATGGCCGGAGGCAAATTGTTAAGATTTTTGGCAGCTGCACTCATATCACGCCTTGTTTCGTGTTCTCTCGGGGCTGTGGGGAGGAAAGGTGGACTCCATATCAGTGATGTCTGACAGTGGCCTAACATGGGACCAGCAGTTGGAACTTATCAATTCTGCTTTGTATCTGTACCCTAGTCCAATGTGCTTGGGCAAGTGTCGCGGAGAGCAAGTAGGGCTAGATCTGTGGATCTCAGGCATTGACCCCCTCCCCCCTTATCAATTTTTAGCCTTGACCAAGACTCTATTTGTCGGGGCCGAATTAACATTTCCCCATTGAAGATCTCGGAAGAGCAAGCGAGGTGGTCAAAGCCGTTACCCTAAGGTCGAAGCAAAGTTCATCTCGGAAAGATCTAAACTCTCGCCACTCGCCGCTTTAGGAAGTTCTAGATTTTCCAGAACATCCGGGTATAACGGCTGCCAGTAGCCATTGTAAACGAATGGTTTACCCCGACCCTGTACCATAGAAACTGCCATATAGATGGATTGTACCCTGCGAGAATCGATATGGCACCTGGGCCCGTGGTTGCTATCCGTTACCCTTTCTGGAGACATTGATACCTACCAGTCGATACTAGTAATAGCGGCCTGACCCTCTCTCCGCGGCACTCACTCTACACTCGACGACCGTCTCTGAAGCTCTAGGAAATTGTTCATATTGTATCGTTCTGGGAGAGTTCATCATCCCTATATCATTAACTGAGTACAAATCGTGCCTTACCGGCCCCGCTTGCACCGTACTCTGGGTACGAAGCCTGCCTCTTCTTATCCGAGTGATTGATATGATCCTTGAGACCTTTCCCAAAATTGACCATGCAAATCACCATATTCACCAGGGTGACACCGAGTAAAAGTATTGCGAGTCCCGAGAATAACGTCAACGAGACTTCGAAGTGGCTCAGATTGTTATTATCTGATGAGGAGTATATCTGTAAAATAACAATGATGAAACTGCCCACGATGAGAAGGAAAAAGATCTAGAGATGAGAGTGTAAGCGACTTGAATGCGATCGTAAAGATACTACCTAGCAGGTATTGGACGTAGGGCCCTAAGTATGACCTACCAAAATGACAATGAGGGACTTCTTTTTCTCTAATCTGCAGAAGCGGGCCCCTAGAACCAGGATAATTATGGATACGGGAATCATGGCTGCCTGGAATATGAATTGGTGGTCTGTCATGTCTTTCATGGCAAGTAAAACTTGAAGCTGTGTACCGAACACGAAGAAGAAGTCGAACTTGAGCAGAGCAATGTATACCTGTATGCCGGATAGTTAGCCAGTGTTTTGACGTGTTTTTGGGCAAGGCGATTAACCTGGTATGTAGTATAGCGGCGATTCATCTGCAAATCAGCACTCATGCTCTGGTATATAGTCCATGAAAACTCCGCACGCAGACGCCATGTCACAAATATCATTGCGATGGTACAGATACCAAGAAAAACCGGGATCAAGATGAGTTCCAGTTGGTAGTGTTTCCAGAGATGGTCGCCGGCGGTCTTGGTGGTCGAGAGTGTGGTGACGGTCTGATTGATCTCCCTCAATTGAACGATTCCGTACACGAAAAGGCCGAAATTGCAAACGCATAGTCCAACCAATTGGAATGTATTCCTCCGCTTTAACGCATCGTATGAAAGGCCGAGCTCGTAGAATAGAGCGAAAATGTAGAGACCTAGGAAAGATCGAAGTCGTAATGTACCGTCATCATTGCCGTCCTCGTCGAAACGTCTTGAGATACTAATAAAGACCCAACTGTAAACAAAGGAAGGGGGGGGGGGGAAGATGTTAGTCTGGGGAACGGCAGAGAAGAAGATTAGGGTAGGATTTGGGATAGTTATTACCTTTCAATGCCAACTGTAAAAAGCGTCTCGAGGATCCCAATTATAGCAAATGAACGGGACCAGAGCGTATTCGGGAAATAGAATCGATCGCGAAATGATTTGAAGGATGTTGGTGGTCGATTTGAAGTTGAAGTTGTCTCCGTTGGCGCATGAAAGTCGTTCAACTCAACGTACTGTTCATTGACGTGGACCGACAGGGCTGACTTTGCTTGGGCCACGCTGGAGCGAGCCTTGCTAGAGGCAGATTGAAAAGGGGCGGCAGCACCTTTAGCCACACCATTATCTTCATGTTGCATGATGTCGACAAGCCCGGTCGATTCTAAAGAATGACGGCGATTGTAGCGACACGACGACAAAATAATAATGAATTCAGGGGATTGATTTTAATTAAAGATTGGAATTTCTTGTCGGTCAATGTGTACGTACTGCCAATGGTCTGGGCGTGTCGAAATGAGTATTGTGGAGACGCGAATCATCCCGAATACGAAATTAGCTGCCTAGAGGGAAGAGGCAGGGCTCAGACTCCTTACTCGGATCATGCATATTAGGCCCGATCTGGCCCACAGGAGTGTATTCACAGAGTAACTCTTTGCTATTAGGAGTTAGTGTATCTACTACAGCCTTGGAGTAGTACCCTAGGGTAGCTAATTACAGTATGTAATATGTGCTACGGAGTACTCCATACACTTATTCTAGTAGAAGGATATTTATAGACTTCAAGTTGAATGGCAGTGCTGGATCATGTGACCATTGAGGCATTGTGTGTAAACAAACACTGGCAGTAGAGTATCCTAGGGTTAATACTGAGTTTCTACTATTACTAGTAGCATTGATGACTTCAGCCCTGCTGAAATAGCGATATTCAACAAGGTTTAGTTGATAGTGGTGTTTACATTGAGAGTGCGTCGAACTAGACAGAAGCTTGAAAATCAAGATGATGACAGCTTTGGCTTTTTCCCATGTTTTGTACATTGAGTAACTACTAGCTAGTAATGGAGTGACAACGAATTTGATAAGTGTGACATAGACTGGGGTAGAAATTATAACTACTACTAGTAGCAAGTTGAAGATTTTGGGGTTCAAAGTTAGCGTAGAACATGGCACAACACTAAGGAGGACGGTACACCTTAGACACCTTAGACACCTTGGATACCCTGGATACCCTGGATACCCTCGGGTAACACCCGACAGATCCAAGCATTGGCAATCTTTTATAAGATTGTTCTAGTACTATTCCAGTTAGCATAGAATATATAATCCTACGACAACCATGGGAAATATCAATTCTACCAATAATAACGTTCACTAGCTCGTAGATAGTTAGGAGCAATTGACTAAATCTTACCTTATAGCCTTCTAGAGCATTGTCTAGAGAAAGACTAGTGGATTGACTGTGGAGACAGAAATGGATTTTTAGTGTATAGGACCCTATAGTTAGTACTCCGTAGTTCTAGCATAATCATCCATGAATAACCCACTCAATATCCCACTGTATACAGAGTACATAGTAGTACTCCGTATGTATAGTTAACTATAAGCATAAACTTCATAACTTTAGACAGGTCGATCTTAACCTTTCCCGGTCTGCTTTCTCCACACGCAAATTGCCCCATTCGGCCAGCTTCAGGAACCTTGAGAAAGCGAAAACCCCTCTCTTTCACCATTGTGTACTTTCTTTCTCCTCCCTCTCTCGCGCCCACACACACATATATACGCATACCACACCTCAATCCCCCGTTGCTTCGATGCATGAGCAACGCTCACTCTCTCATGTCTGACCCGACTCAACAGAATGCCGCTAACGGCCCTGCGACCACCGAGGAATCTCGGCCCGGCCAGGAGCCTCCGGTCGCAAAGTCCCGAAAATTACCTGGATGGCTGGATCATTTCAATGCACGCGATCTGAAGGTCCTATTTCGCTGCACCGTGGCCGCTTGGGTCGCCTCTCTGCTGATCTTCATCAACCCGTCGCTGGAGACTATCGGGACCGCAACCTTCTTCGCCACGTGAGAGCACCATCATCCCAAAATACCAGCGAACATTCAAACTGACTGCCTTTCCTTCCAATTGTTCTAGACTGGTTCTATTCATGGTTCCTCCATCGGGAATCCTGTTTATCTTTATTTTGGGAGCTTTCACCCTCATCCTCGGTATGGCCGTAGGCTGGGCCTGGGGTGTTATCGCCATGAAGGCCGCCCAGGCTGCACGCCCGGCTGCCGAGACGAATGCGAAGCTCCAGGCCCTGGGCCAAATGGCTTATTCCCAAGCCAATTCCACTGGCCAACCTATTGCGTCTATTCAGCAGGTGCTGGTCTATAATGGCTGGATGCTTGATGCTCGGGTGACGGCGGTGTATTTCTCTCTGATTTGTTTCATGATCTACCTCTTGGTGAGTTTTGCAAACGCAAACGCAAACGCAAAATCTAAGGATTGGCCTGTTGCTAATAACCCCATAGGCACGAATTCGAGCCAAGAATCCCAAGTTTGTACTACTTCAGATCTTTGGAATGATCATCATGGATCTCTTCTTGACCATCGGACCACTGCTCCCTTCATTCAATGGCACCCTTCCAAAACTTCTAATTGAGCCCGCAGCTATTGGAATTGGTCTTGGTTTGGCTTCCTGCATTTTATTCTTCCCCAAGTCTACTTCCTCTGTCGTCCTGGATGACATCGAGACTGTTGTACGCTTGCTCAAGGGCCCAGCAGATATCACTTATTCTAGTTTACTAGAAGACGATCCCTTGGACCTAAAAGATTTGCACAAGCTGAAGCTGAAAACCATCGGTGCTTATAAGAAGATGGAACCTGCCTTGGGTTTCTTGCAACTCGACTTCTCTGTTGGTCGCTGGAGCGCAGATGACGTGAAGAGTCTTAAGGAGCCATTGCGACAGGCCTTGATGGGCAGTGCATCGCTGCTGGAATTTCACATTGCGCGCCTGGGAGGACAAGCCAAGATCGAAAAGCTCAATGCCCTCACTGCAGATCGTGCAACATCGTCGGATTCAGAGAAGAGCGATAAGAAGCAGCCTCGAGAGATTGGAATACGCCAGCTCATGGAAAGTGTTAACTTAATTCAGACTTTGCGGAGTCCAGAGCAGGAGTCTCTTCGAACCGAAATGCTCGAGGCGATCCGACCACCTAGCAAGAAGATATTGCCCGTCTGTCAAGAGGCGAGTGTCGTCATTGCCGACTGTATTCATGCTGTGAATTCTGCGCGCTGGTTTGGAAAACCTTCACAGCAACGTATGGATGAGCTCCGTGATCGCAGTGCATCTCTCTTGGAAGAACTTCAGAGTCTCCGTTCCATGTTTGCCTCCGAAACGACTGAGAGGTTAATCGACACATATTCCGATATCTTTGACGAGAATGGTAAATTGAAAACCAATGAAGATTCTACCATGCGTAGAGCCCGGGGTATCGTCATCGGAATGGTTTTTGAAGAACAAGTTTTGACCATGGCTGATGGTTGGGAACGAATGCTTGCACAGCTTGTTGCACTCATGAAGGAACGCCAGAAGGTCCGTCTCTGGCTTCCACGCGGCCTGCGATATGCGTTCAATTGGGCTTTTCACAAGACCGCCGTCGCTCCCGTACAAGCAGCGCAATCACCTTTCCCTGATCCGGACGTCGTTGAGGCGCAGCTGAATGATGCTCAGCAGAGTCTGCGTATTAGCCGAGGATACAAAATCAAACAACGCAGTGGTCTTGGAAAAGCTATTCTGGGCACATATCATTGGTTTATTTGTCCCGAGGGTATGTATGCTTTGCGTCTTGTGGTAGTTACCATTGCTTGTGGAATACCTGCAGCAATCCCATCCAGTGCCGGCTTCTACTTCCGCGAGAAGGGTCTGTGGGGGCTCATTATGGCGCAGACTAGTGTTGTAGTCTACATGTCGGACTTTACACTTTCCCTTGGATCGCGTGGTCTTGGAACTGTCATTGGCGGTGTTACCGGTCTGGTGGCATGGTATATTGGATCGGGCAATGGGCCTGGAAATCCCTATGGACTGGCCGCGGTTATGGCTGTTGTTCTCACTCTGCTGATGTGGGCGCGTCTATTTGCACCGCTGGTCTTGTTACAAGCGACCATGATGTGTGGTGCAACCTGTATTCTGGTTATCGGCTATAGCTACGATGACACGTGAGATTTCCCATTTCCCCAATGATTTGACTGATTGCATGGCTAACTAATGTGCTAGACACATCCCCTCTTACGGCAATCCTGGTTGGGGATACAATGTATTCTGGAGACGACTTGTGCTAGTATTGGTTGGATCCGCCGCAGCTCTCATCGTGCAGATTTTCCCCCGGCCACCCTCTGCAGCACGACACATCTCCAAGACTCTTTCTAATGCGCTTCGATCTCTGTCCGATCACTATGCCCTGCTTCTGTCATGCTGGGGCCAGCCAGATCGTAACGAGGGTGCCGTCGCCGAACAACTTGCCCTGAACCTCGCCGAGACCCTGACATCCCTCGATGGACCCATTGCCCTACTGCGCTTGGAATTCTCCAGCTCGCCTTTCGACAGTGATCGTCTCGCACAAGTGAAGTCATTGAGCCAAGAACTGAACCAGAATCTGGGCCGCTTACTGTTCCTCTCCTCGTCATTGCCAGAGAAGTTCCAAACGCGACTTGCTCACCATGCTGGTCTTCTAGACCACCGCAATGTTGGTGATATCATGGCTGTTCTCGGTGTGGTTGAGCAAGCTCTCAAGACGGGAGACCCCTTACCCGAAGTACTTCCCACGCCATTATTGAAGCGCTGCTTCGAGTATTGGAAGGCCCACCAGGTTCAGATTGAATTAAGCAAAGACTTGATCCGAGACGAAGACTACCGCAAGTTCTGTGTAGCGGTCAACTGCTACCTGAAGTTCCTTGGTGCGGTGGATGATTTGGTGCTGGTCATGAAAGGGACTCTTGGCGAGGCTCATGTGGTTAGCCGGGAGTTGCTGCATGACCTAGCTGTATAATTTGTAATATAATAGGATACTAAAGTATCTAAACTTGTCAATACCTAGGTACTTCAATGGATGTTAATCTATCAGATGTCACACTAAGCGCGTCGTCCAATTGGATTGTCGGTCGCCCTTATCTGCAGCCAATGGGTGATTTCTGTGGAGATGGGATCTTGACACTAGAGGCGCAGGGATCAGCATTTTGATGGCTGCCAGGCGTCTAAAAAGCTTAACTCGGGATGTGTAGTATGTATATTGTAGGAATTTCATTGAAGCCTCTTGCTTCTGTATCCTGTTCTGTCAAGAAACCGTCGGGGAGTTGGGGTGATTGTTTCCCCGCACGGTTGGAGAAGACGCACTCATACCGCGATGACCTTTTCCTGGGTGAAATATGATTTATTTTTGGTGCTGATGATTGAAAAGACAGCCTTACTCTTTCATAAATGCAGAATACTAAGCCATTACTGTAATTTACTTATTTACCATTAACGTCGCCGTCCTTCCTTTACCATCGGCATTCCCCGATCCCCGCATTCTCCGCACGAGGTTTTCTTCTCCTCATCCCAAACCGCACTAGCGTTAATGCCTTTTGCATCGCGACAAGTCCCGTGCTTTCTTTTTCCTTTTCTTCAAGACATTCCATATAAAACTGTATATTTCCAAATCCCTGGGCATCCCTTCCCTATAAGCGGACGATAAATATGTCCGCATCGCGTCTATCCCGCCTCCCGACCTGGATCAGCCACTGGCTCGGCTACCGCGCCGAACCAGTGAAGCCGCTCCCAACATACCAAGTCGCCGCCTGGTCATTTATCGCTGCATTCTGCGGTCTATCCGTTGTACAAGGTCTATTCAATTACTCTGAATACTTTACCTCACGCCATGTACCCGGAATCATTGCTTCATATGTAAGTACCAAACCCCCTCGCCACAAAACAACATCCATACCCGAACATCGCCACATCGACATAGTACATCCCTTACCAAATTTGAAAGAATACATATCAAATACTACTACCAGTATGCATATACTAGTACTAACATCTCACCAGGGCGCATCAGCAGTCCTCTGCTTCGGCGCAATCGAAAGCCCCCTAGCCCAACCCCGAGCCCTAATATTCGGCCACTTCTTCAGCGCCCTAATCGGCATCTGCATCACAAAGCTATTCAGCCTAATGCCCAACGAAGCACGCTTCGAATCTCTCCGTTGGCTAGCAGCTTCTCTCTCAACAGCATCAGCAATCGTAATTATGCAATTGACTGGAACTACTCATCCACCCGCTGGTGCGACGGCTTTACTCCCCGCCACGAATGAGGAGGTCTGGAATCTGTCGTGGTATTATTTGCCTGTTGTTTTGCTTTCTTCGTCGCTGCTGGTCGTTTGTGCTTGTATCATGAATAATTTGCATCGGAGATATCCTGTTTTTTGGATTGCGCCGAATCCTGCGCCGAAGCCGGCTGCTGCTGCTGCTGCTGGTCCTGCTTCTGTCCCTGCGCCCGCTGCGTCGTCGAATGCCGATGCGGAATCTTCGCAGGAGAAATTGCCAAAGGCCTCGGTTTGAACTGAATGATTGGATTCAAGAGCCTTTATTTGACAAGGGTATTTATTGGAACTTGTCAGATGTTCTAAGTCATTGAAGGGCTTACAGGCTGGGGAGCAATAGGGCCACGTTGCAGTGCAAGTTGTTTGTTTGAATTGTACTTGAAGCCCTTTTTTTGCATTGATCTTAATGCGCTATTTTTGTTGATTATTTTGATATACCCACTATTCATAGCATACAGCGTGGTTTTATTGAGGGTCGTGCCTTGCATGAGTTGGTATGAGTCACGGGGTATACCTAAAGGGCTCCTTGGGGATGCATTCGGGTCTGGCCCTCGTGATAAGAGAAGCAAAATGGGAAGTTGAGCTTTTCAATGAATACTACCTAATTATACTCCTATATAACAAGGGGACGTGGAAAATTGAATTTTACTTGTTTTTACGCTGCAATTTCACAATTGTAATCTGAAATCTGACCTTGCTTCTCCTCTCCAGGGCTAGTATAACTGTATGCCTAGGTGTGAATTCAACTACCATAAATGGATCTCTTCTGATGATGCCTGCGCTTAAGTTCCATTTGAAATGTTCAATTTTGGCCTTACTTAGGTTCTTGTTAATACGCGTCCCATTCTTAAGTGCTCAATTTGAATCATGTGAAACAATTTGCATCAGTAAAGCTCTAGATTGAAGCCGGGGTATGTGCTTCCAAGAATTAGTGAGATGACTCTATATACACAAGATCTTCTGTCGACCAGCTCAAAGCTTGGACTTCTTCTTTCCAGTCACGTTAGCAACCTCCTGTCCGGAAAGAAGGAAGTCGGGATATTGCAGGTTTCCGTTTGTCGCAAAGCCTCCACTCATGCGCCAGTTTGCGCCATCGACTGGGAATAGCATTAGTATCAACTGTCATGGATTCATGGATTGGTTAAGACCACTTACCAACGAGCGTTTGACCAGTCACATAGCTTCCGGAATCGGAGAAGAGATAAACAGTAGCATCTGCGATATCACGGACATGACCGACACGGCCGAGGGGCTGCGACTTGATGTAGGCAGCCTTGGCGTCGGATGGAAGCAAACGCTCCAGACCCTGTGGTTTTTGTTAGATAGGAATTGATTTAGACATTGTTCTGGTATGACTTACCTCGGTCTGCGCAATTGGGCCAGGGGAAATAATGTTTGAGGTCATACCACGCGGGCCGTACTCGATGGCTACCGAGTTGGACAGAGAGTCAATGCCAGCCTTGGCGACGGACACGTGGGACTGGAAGGGCATGCCACGGTAGTGCAAAGTGGCGCTGACGAAGATTATTCTGCCACCGGTGCCACCAGAGAAAGGTTGTACTAGATCTGGTCAGTATGGCTGGTCAGGAAAGCCCTATATTATCGGCTAGAACGTACATGTCTCCGAGTCCATCTTGTGCTTCTTGCCGGACTCGATCAGATAAGGCAAGGTCGCTTTGAGGGTGTTATAGGAGCCCATGATGTCAATATCCATAACAGTTTTGAATGCATTCACGGAGAGTTGTTCAATGGAAGCCAAGAAGTTGCCTGCAGCACCGGCACTGTGCGTTGTCCGAAGTCAGTAAAGTTATTTCGAGCGATGGCAGCTGATTAGTAGCAAGGACACCCTACATAACAAAATCAATGGAGCCCAACTCCTTCGCGCAACGGTCAGCAGCAGCCTTGAGATCGTCGAATTTGCGAACATCGACTGCGCCGATGCCGATGACCTTGGCACCTGGTCGAATGGTTGCCATATCTCGGGCAGCGCTCTCGGTCTTTTCGACATTCCGACCGATGATGCAGGCATTGGCGCCGAGGTGAATCAAAGCGCGCACCTGAGCACTGCAGATGGTACCGGCACCGCCAGTGCAGAAGACAACCTTGTTATCTGATCGAAGATTAGTATAGACCGGAGATATAGGGGCTAAGCCCGGTGGAACTTGAACTCACTGAAGATGCCATCTTTCCAGACGTCACTCATGTATTGATTCTTGGCAACAGGCATGATGGTGGGGTGGGTGTAAGTTCAGTATATGAATACCCGTTATATAGGGAATTAGTGGAAGATAGAAATGGAGATAGAGATCTCAGACAAGAATGGGGAATGAAAGGCTGGAGGTTGAAGGGGATCTTAACCGTCAAAAGTTAAGGAAAGAACGGACTCGGAGTTGCTGAGTCCGTCGCGGTTTCCCCACAGCCGCACCGGGGACCGAGGCTCTTTCCTTCCACGGCATTAGCATTAGCCAGTCACCCTAGTGGTGTTCACTGTTATGTACATACTGCAGTATTGCAGTATTTCAATAAGATATTGCATTCCCCATTATGATGAGTCAACAAATTAATAGATCTACATCTACGGGATATCTGATATAGGCTATTTAGGTTGATACGACCGGCCTTATGCTAGCCCACCCACGATATCACCATATACTACCTAGTATCAACCAGGTCTGGGATAATTAAGAACTCATACTAACTTGAACAGCTTTAACCTAATGAGTTTCTCCTACACACTAAAATTCCCCCGCGTTATGCTGAAGAACGTGGGGTTGCTGATTGGCCTACAGCGACGTCACGGCGCCAAAGAACCCAGCGACTTCTAAGTGGCCACTCTCCTCACTCTTTGGTTCCGCGCAAGTTCCACTGCGAAATTCCCAAGTTATCACCACCATCCACTTCTTTCTTCCTCCCCCTCATCCACCTCCCCCGCAAAGAGCAAAGTCAAAAAGAGAATTTTTCATTACACTCTCTGGCCTACTCGTCTGCCTCTGATCCTGCGATATGGCCTGCCCTATCACCGTTTCCAAGTTTGTCGGGACCGTCTCCCTTGGCCTGTTGACCGTAAGCTCAATACTACCCGCGACTATATCATCCCCCAACGCGTCGCAATTCGGCGAATCAATACTAAATCCTTATTCGCGATGATAGGGCCTTTCCTACTCGACCTCTGCCGTCACAATCCCCGCCCTTAAGCTCCTTCCCACCTCTTCCAACGCTTCCCGCTGTCTTCACGAAATCAAGCGACTCAATCGCAAACATGTTCTGCACCTCTCCAATGTGGCCGAAATCTGCCTTTTATTCGCCTACCACGTCTCTCCCCCACGCCGCCAGCATCCTTATATGATGTGGATGTTTGTATTCTCCTCACTCGGCTCATACGGATTGGACTTTTTCTTCAACCGCCATCTCGGTCTGAAAAACTGGATCGTAGATGTGATCCAAGACACCACCAGCATCTCCTTCGGCAAGTCCACCAGCAAGAAAGAAGAAGACCTCGTCGTCGTTGAATCAGAGGAAGATGTGAACGGGGAGAGCGTCCAGCGTGAAATGGACCGCGAGCGACGGATGCATCGCGTGCGAGCCTTTGTTTCAGGCCTCACCATGTCAATCGGAATTGTCGGTCTATGGGGAGACAAGAAATAAGGAAATATCAGTTCGAACCATCCTACGAGCTGTCGTTTTCTATGCTATTTCATAATTTTTGGTGCTGCGCCGATACACGGGTGTTCTCTTGATCCTTTGTGTTCAGCTTCGCTTGAAGACCGGAGCACGCCGGATTCTGGCGCTTTTTTTTTTGGAGGCTTTTAGCGATTTTGATTGATACCTTCTTATTTTTTGTTCATTTTTGCTCATACATATCGACAATTTCAAGATCATAAGTCTCTTGCTCCAGCCTTGGCCCTAGCCCACAATGAACATCATGGTTCCTTTCAAAAAGGTTACTAGTGCTCGCTCTTGCAAGTCTTGTGAACTAGAATTCAACATCTATCCCCTAGAATATGTTTAGTATACCTAATAGCAGGCGTATGATCTTCACATAATCTGTTAAGATTGAAGATTATTCTTTGGTAGTAGTTGCTACGTGGACGTCGATACCGTTGCTAACCCATCCGAGTCTCCCATGAAGTGCGCTCTATACTGTTCTGGAATACAAACGCTATGACAAACACGGCAAAAGAGATGTTTGCCCATCCCGACTCGCCACGTCACGCTCGAACCCCGGATCCGTTGGGCTTGATCCTCCAATGCTTACTCCGTGCAAGTGGTGGTGGGGGTGGGGGCAGAGCCTCTGCCGATCACCGAGTCCCCAATCATGAAAAGTCGGTATAAAAGCAGTGTCGATGGCCCAAAGTTGATTCCATGAAAACGAAATCCAGTTCATCATCATGCATTTATCGCTGTTTCTTCTTCTACTCCCTCTATTCCTTATATCTCAGTTGCTTCTTCGCATTGGACGCGCTGCTCTTTCGTCTCTAAAGGATATCCCAGGTCCGTTCTGGACTCGATTTACGTCCCTATGGTATTTCAATAAAGTACGACATGGTAATTTCGAGCATGAGAATATCCGACTTCATCAGACATATGGCTCTATTGTCCGTATAGCCCCGAATCAGTATAGTATTAGCGATCATTCTGCCATCAAGACCGTCTACGGACCTGGTTCGCAGTTTGCGAAGTCAGCTTGGTATGATGGTTGGAAGCACCCTGCACAGTGGACTGTCTTTGCAGATAGGAACATTAAGAGGCATTGTATGTGGCAATCTATCAATTAATTATTGAAAATACAGGTGTTTCAGAGCTAACCCTCAGTACGGTAGCGGATACTCGCAAGCGATTTACAAGTCTTTATTCTATGAGTTCGCTCGTCCACTATGAACCATTCGTGGATCAATGCGCGGAGATCTTCGTTCAAAGATTGTCTGAATTTACCGAAAATAAGAAGTCACTTAACCTTGGACATTGGTTTCAATGCTATGCCTTTGATGTGATCGGAAATATCACGTTCGGCGGGCGATTTGGTAGGTTCCCTCGGCATAGTAATAACATACTATACTATCAGATACTAAGTTACTGACGTGAGTAGGTTTTCTGGACAGAGGAGAAGATATCGACGGTGCCATGAATGCTGTTCATAAAGTAATGATGTACAGCACATTGATCGGCATCTATCCAGAGTGGCATCCGCGACTATTCGGGCTCATGAGTAAATTCAAATCATCCGGCGCCGGTGGTAGAGCATACATCAGCAAGTTTGTCCAAGACAAGATCCGTCTACACGAAGAAGAGTCCAAGGATACCGAAAAGGGCGAGTCGCAGCATGTGCAAACACAAGATTTCGTGGACAAGCTGATCCTGGCGCGCAATAAAGACCCGGAAAAGATTACTGATTATCATTTACTCATCATGGGCCAGTCAAACGTGACAGCTGGCTCGGACACAACTTCTATCAGTTTGTCCAGTATTATGTGGCATCTTCTTCAGAACGTCGACACATTGCAGAAGTTACGCGCGGAGATTGATGAGTTCACGGCTAAGGGACTGTGCAGTGAAAATGTCACTTTCAAGGAGAGTCAAGAGATGCCATATTTCCAAGCTGTTATGAAAGAGGCCTTGCGGATGCATAGCGCAACTGGGTTACCTATGTGGCGAGAAGTTCCCACAGGAGGTGCCGAGATCAGCGGGCGTTATTTTCCTGCTGGTACCATCATCGGTGTTAATACTTGGGTTGCACACTATGATGAGCGTGTGTTTCCTAATGCGAAGCAATTCCGTCCAGAGCGCTGGCTGGAGGCGGAGAGTGACCCTGACAAGCTAAGGGAGATGAACCAGCTGTATATGCCGGTAAGTGATATACAATTTTCCACACATTCAAGCTATTGCATGTACCAGTGGAGCTGACGACCTTTCTTCTTCTAGTTTGGATTGGGCTCGAGAACATGTCTTGGAAAACACATCTCAATCCTTGAAATGTCTAAGCTCATCCCGCTATTGGTTCGCGATTATGACTTTACGCCTCTGAGGAATGAATGGAAGACGGAGAATTATTGGTTTGTTAAGCCAGTAGACTTTGATGTTTATGTTCAAAAAAGAACGAAAACGATATAATGAGTGGATACGTTGCGATACTGAACGAGAATGGAGCAATCAATCTACTGTTGTGGAAACCAAAAAGTAGGGCTATATTGTACAGTAGGAAATTAGTAATCATCCAACACCAAGTGGTCGAGCGGTAACTCGACTAACATCTTCCTTGGTCTAGTGGTCATGATTTCCGCTTGTCATTAACACCGATAAGCGCGGGAGACCGGGGTTCGATTCCCCGAGGGAGAGTAATTTTTTGTTTTTTTTTTTGTCATTTTTTCTTGATGATATCGAATAAGAACTTATCAGATTGATTCCAGCATTATGCTAGGATTTTTTTTCTTGATTGAATTGAAAATAAGAGAGAAAAGCGTTATTGAGGCCAACTGATAGCACGAGCCAGTACAAAAGTCTGTACTTCATGGAGAGCGTGGGAGACATGTTTCCTTCAAAAAAGACAGTGGGGTATATTGTTCAGCTCACACCAAGATTCAATCTTCTGTACTCCATGATCAAACCATTCACCTCACCCATGTCTGTATGATCATATCTTGACAGCCGTCCTATTTCCTCGGCATTATTGCCATCCTCCTCATTAGCCGCCATTATCTTCCCCATAAGAAGCCTAGCCAATTGCCAAAACTCAGAGGCATGGCCAAGAAACCCCACCTGTTTCCAGAGGTTTCCTGGAATATCCGGTATACCGGTATCTTCTGGTACCCGCATATTCCATATTTGGCGCCAATTTTCGAGACCAGTTTGAATGGGCGCGAGCGTTGATTCGAAGACGAGAGAGTTGTGTAGTTGGAACATTAAAGAGTGGATCGCTATTGAAGATAAGCAGAGGCTTCTGAATCTTTTGAGTATTTCTTTCGACTTACCTTGCACCACAGTAAAAAGGTTGAGTGTTCCCAGACGTGCATAGTCTTGGGTGAGAGACTCCTCAATGGGACTTTGACAGATTCGCCGGACAACGGATACAATGGAAAGTCGATTTTTCCAGAATCGAGTTTCCGCCCAGCCTTGAAGATGTTTCAAGCATTCTGATGCTGATTCGGCCTGAAAACAGAATTCTGGGCATGCGACCTCCATCTTCAACTCTGGAACCACCATTCGGGGCGGAGAGTTGTGAAGTATGGTCAGTGCAGCGTCAATCAAAAATATGAATATGATCGTACTTTATGATATCTTAGCTTTCAATCCGTATACTGTCCAGAACGAGAGGGAAACTTACCGAATAAGTTCCTCATCCTCGGAAAATTGTCGCCACCAGGTATCTGATGCATCTGCCAGCTCTAGATGCCTATGTGAAGCCTTCTTTGACCCTACATGCCTCACCAACTGCCAAAGGTTATTCCCAACTCAAGGTGCGAGGGTTCAAGGAGCTGAAGCTACTTACTGTCACCATAGACGCGTGTCGATGTCTCCTTATTCTTGCCTGAGCCTCCGCGGAGCCCTCGCGCTTCTGCAAAGAACTCACAAGGTATGCCGCCTGCATACACTGGACAATGTCCTTCCTTTGAGCAGGCTGGCTCAAAGAATTTTCTCGCTCATTTTGAAAATAAACCTGGCGGAAGATGAGTTCTTCTATACTATCAAGCCACTTCCGAGAAGCTTCATTGTCATTTTCTTCTGGCGAAAGGCATGCTCCAATCGTGATCATAACGCATAGTAGCTCTGGAGACGCCGAAACTGGATCGAATAGGGGCCGGTGAACAATTGGACAGTGCGGGTACCAAAGCGACCAGAAATATTCCAGAAAGCGACATAGGTTTGATGGCTGGAAGAAGTCCGTGCAAAGCTGATTGATATCGGACGTCCACTCCAGAGTGATAACATTGTCATTCTTCTTGTTAGATATCACGTCTCGAAGACTTTCAACCAGTTCGCAGGATTTTGCCTGCAGGGAGTTTAGATCACTCTGCTCATTTGAAAGGCTTTTTTTCTCGGTTTTTGGACTATTTGCCAAGGATATGTCGTCCTTGACTCTCCTCAGTCTTGGGCTTTGTGTCTCATATGCCTCGCGGGCCATTTCTTGTCGTTGCCGAAATGTTTCCCTATCAGTGAAGGTCCTCATTCCTTGCGAGCTGGTAAAGTACGCCATAAATTCAAGTCTTTCTGCCAAGAATAGATCCGAACTCTTTTGCGGAAATAAAATGCTATCAAAAGCCGAAAAGTCGAGTAATGATGGCCCATCTGAGAGGGTGTTTCCAATCTGGCTAGGCATATTGGGAGACAAGAGCCCATCACTAATCCATGTATGATAGCCTTCATTAAATTGGATACTGGGGTCAGTGGCATCCTCCAGCTCGCTTTCTCTGCTAAATTGCTCCAGTGGGGGAGCGTGGCTCATTATACTCGGCTCGATAACTGCTTCAGAAGTTGAATCTAGACACTTGATGTTGCCTGTATTTGAAGAGACTCGATGTCGTTTGAATTCTCGGTCCTCTCGTATCCCGGCATTCTCCTGGAAATCCGAACAGTCATCCAGTGCAGACGGGCATCTAGCCCTGCAGGTTTTCTCGTGGCGTCGAAGGACATCCCTGTAGACAACCATTAGAAATCATGTTTGAGAAATCGGATTTGATAGGGATAGATGGCTGCAGACTTCCTGTTGAATCTCGCCTCGCAAAATTCACAGCCGTGCGGTCGATCTCCATCGTCTATTGTGGTTGATTAGCATTCGCTACTACCAACGGCGGGTTCTCCGGGTTCGAATAGACGGACGTGAGATGGCATGTCGCCTTAGATGCTCGGAGCGACTGAATGTGGCTGAACAGGCTGAGCATTTGAATTCCGATTGCATTTCCTCTCATATCCAAAGAACTTGAGGATTGTAAGCAGGGGAGATCTCTATGTGATGATCGACCGGCGTCCACGGGTGGTCGGTTGGTTCCAAGGCCGAATTGCCGACATTGCGGGGTGCCGGGTGTGGGGGAAAAGCCATTCTACTGTATGCCCAGGTGAACTACTCGTAGGGCTAAAATGTGAACAATATTTTTCTTGGCTAATTAGGGTGCTTCTAGTGCTAATAGCTTGTATTCTGAAGTCTTCGGGAGCTAAAGAAAATATCCTGTATTATTCTCTGCTCTTTTACTAATTCAAGTTTCTTTACAGTTTCAAGTCTGACATTCAGTTGCATGTGCCCCGCAAATGGATTTCTAATCCTCTGCTTACTCTCTACAACGTAGCATCTTCCCCGATGTTAGGATTCTTCTTTTCCAATATCTCATTCACTTTAACTTTCTTTCTCTCTCAAGAAATAATCAGAACGAACAATATAGAGAATTTATAGATGTCTCAGCCAACAATCAAAGCGGTCTTCTTCGACTTCATGGGCACATGCCTTGACTGGCATACAAGCGTGGTCAACTCTCTGCCATCTTCTATTCCAGAAGAGGAGAAATCCAAATTTGCCCTTGAATGGCGCCGAAGATATTTCATCGAGAATAGCGAACGTTACAAGCAGGGTCTTCCAACCGAGGATATCGACGAAACCCTTGCTCGTGTTCTCGAGACAGTGATTCCTGATTTCCCTTCCTCAAACGTTATCATATCCTCTGATGTCAACTTGAAGAAGCGAATGGTCCAAGCATGGCATTCTCAGCCTGCTTGGCCGGAAGTGAAGAAAGCAATTCAAAGTCTACGCAATGAGCTTGGCCTTGAGGTCTTCGTTCATGCCAACGGAACTACTCGCCTTCAGTTGGATCTTGTGCGCTCTTCTGGTTTAGAGTTCAATATGCTTTTCTCGAGTCAGTTGCTGGGCGTTTATAAGCCTAGTCCTCAAGCATATCAGAAAGCACTGCAACTTGTCAATCTCAAACCAGAAGAAGTCGTCTTGGTCGCAGCGCATGCATATGACTTGCGCGGCGCTCAGAATGTTGGTATGGGAACAGTCTACATTCATAGATGGACGGATGATATAGACGAGGACATGGCAAAAGTCAAGACGGAGTTTCCGCAGTTTTTGGAAAATATGGAGGATCTTCCTGGTGTGATTTCGAAGATGGGAATTTAGTAATTTACTAGTACATTCAGAGTCAAGTTTGCTATGACCGTTCCAAGATTCCTTTCTTTCGATACGCATAGAATAGGGCTCATACTCTAGCCTATCAAGTTTGTGCTCTCTTATATCATTAGACAATGAACTCATCGCGCTCCAGGGGTGTACAATTGCAAGACTATGCTCGTCAGTCCTTACACTAGGATTGAACACTTCAGTGTTTACCTCGGTATTCAAGTTTCTTTTCAATCTGGAGTGCGATTAACTAGAGTGTAATTTCAAATTAATTAATTGATGTTACTAGTTATCCCTCTTCACACAAAGTGATTCACATTTTTTGAATCGTTGGTTTCCTAGTAGTATACTATTTACCTAGCACTAGCTGCAGATAAAGTCCCCCGAGTCACGAACTTGCAATTGATATCCGTACAAGCAACTTGAAGGTATTCCCATGAACTTCTTCATTCAAGTTTCCATCCAGCCGAAAGATGAATTCAGCCTGCTTTTAATATGTATCAACGCCCCATATCGCGCTAGTGACAGACGAAATGAATAGTGGGTGACCCTGATTTAACCCGAAACGCTAAGGAGAGACGGAGGCATCGGAAATGAGACCCTTGGCGCCACCCGACTTTTTTTTGATGAACTTGGGGGGTTGTAAGAATTGACAGCTTGTCTTGAGATTTCATCCTAGTACTCAATCTGAGATTTTCACATACATCACCAACAAGGGAATCACAGCACCTCTGCAATGGGTAACTTCACTGTCCTCAATGGGCAAGTGTATACGCCGGGCCTGGCCATCATCGACGCCCCACAGCCCAACACGCCGCTCGGCGGAGGCAAGCCGACCGGAAGACCCTGAAGAAAAATAAAACATGGCTGACCCATACCAGACAAGCTTCAGGTCGCGATTGACGTGTCAGGGAATGGCAAGTTGCCGTGGCCGCCATCAACAGCATCCGATGCAGACACGCTCTTCCACAACATCACGCTATTCTTGACCTCGGACTCACTCTCGCACAACTTCACCATCTCCAATGGCACGGAGCCGTCGAATAATTCGAGTTATGTCGGTCCAGTACTAGACCTTGAACCTTCATCCACTGTGAAGCATGTCAATTGGGTGTGGCCTGATTGTTTAGTTGGCGAGGGCGATAGTGATGGCAGCTCGGCGCGAGGCGCTTACAACATCTCGATGCATCAGTCCTTCCGCTGGAACGGGACCGATTATTACACGGTGTTCAACTTGCCTATCTCTGTCACCAACAGCATTTCAAAGAATTCGGATCGAGTGGAATGCACAGAATTGGAGAATGAACTGCTTAGCGCGGCGGAGGAGAGTGAGAGTAGCGACACGCTCCCTAGCCAGCCCTGGGTACAAAGTGGAGCAAGCACCACAAGCTCCAGCAACACTAGTGAATCAAGTGCAACGAGGAGCGCTGGACTGAAGTTCTGGTGGATTGCAGCCAGCTTGTTGACTCCATTCCTGTTGGGGTGACGCGGCCCCTTGATTTGATCGTGGGAAAGACCCCCCTTTTATGCGTATAATACGCCATGTCTAATGCATCTGCCTGGTCTAACTTGCCTGCATAGGGAGAATGAGCATGGCTGTCATCGCATTTAATCCTGTATAGTTCTACAATTCAGATTAGAAGCCCTGTGATGGGAAAGTTCATTAATCATTGCACATTGCATTTAGGAAAGGAATCTAGCTGTCTTTCCTCATTATTTATTGGCCATTTTTTCTGCAATTCGATAAACACAACATAACCCCTAGATTCGCCCAGATCTCGGCAAGCAGACCTCGTACACTTTCCTAGCCTCACCTTGGCAGACTTCTCGGCATTTACCATTTCAACTTCGCCTTATCCCATCCAGCCATGTTCTCCATCCTTTGAAATTGCTTCTCCATGCTGCCTTCTGGCGCGTCCGCTCCTTATGACGAAACTCACTCCTTACCCTCGCACGTTTCGTCGAGTGCTGGTCCGCAACCGCCTCATCCGCTCATTATTTATAATATTTGTCGTCTGGAATCTGATTGAGCTTCATCTGATCCTCCGCTGTATCTCCGAAGCCGACCTAATATACCGCGAACAGCCCCGCCGACAGGAACGAATCTATATCGCCAGCGTCAACTGGAACAATGAACACATCATGCGCAGCCATTGGAGCCAGGCAGTGCTCGATCTTGCCTGGAAACTCGGCCCTGAGAATATCTTTATCAGTATATACGAGAGTGGCAGTTATGATAACACAAAAAGCGCCTTGATGGAATTGGATCGAGAGTTGGGTCGTTTGCAGATCCCCCGCAACATCACTTTATCACCCGTCACTCATGAAGATGAGATCGCCGCCCCACCAGGAGATCAAGGTTGGATTTTCACTCCCAGGGGAAAGAAGGAGTTACGACGAATCCCATATCTCTCGCGCATCCGAAATTATAGCTTGGAGCCGCTCCGGGAGCTTGAGAGACAGGGTATCACATTTGATAAAATTCTCTTTCTCAATGATGTCGTCTTTACTGTATGCCCCCTGCATCCTTCGACTTATTTCCACAAATAAGCTTTGCAAACTGACTCGAGTCCAGCCAAATGATGTCTTTGAATTGCTCAATACAAACGATGGCAACTATGCTGCGGCTTGCTCACTTGATTTCTCTAAACCGCCTAGCTACTATGACACATTTGCTCTTCGTGATGCAAGTGGTCATGAAGCCGTCATGTCGACTTGGCCTTTCTTTCAAGATGCTGAATCTCGTTACGCCATGAGGACAATGTCGCCGGTTCCAGTGACTAGCTGCTGGAACGGAATCGGTAAGTCCCTGCTTTCTTTGTTCTCATCTTCACCTATTTCATCCCATCTAACAAGAGAAAGTTGCAATGCCTGCGACCCCTTTCACTGCATCTCCACCACTCCAATTTCGTGGAATCCCCGACTCCCTCGCCGAATCTCACCTCGAGGGCTCAGAATGCTGTCTTATCCATGCAGATAACCCGGTCTCCAGAGAAAAGGGCATATATCTCAACCCGCTTGTTCGAGTCGGCTATTCGGGCCCCGCATATGTAGCCGTTAACCCAATGCTGAACTGGCTAACGCCCCGAGCTATCTTACAAGGCCTGTGGGTGAATCGTATACAGCGATGGACAAGCCTCGCATGGATCAAAGAAAAAGTGGTTTACTCACGCATCGCTCGATGGGCTGCATTATCAGAGGAGAATCGAGAACCGGGGCCTTTTTGTGTTATCAATGAGATGCAGGTTTTGCATGCTTTGGGATGGAGTCATGTATGATACCTAGGTACACACTACATTGCTATATACTAGTACATTTTCTTTTCTTGTTTTGCATACTATTGGAGTTATGATTTTGGAATATTTAAGTTTGATGATACCTAAATTCGACAGATTATTACTTTCGAAATGTTATTCTGTCTATTCGGTCAACTATACTACACAGTGCATGCCAGGCTTGAGGTTTCATACATTGGTTGGATACAATGTTCTGTCAGGTACACTAAGGACTTTCGCTTTTCAAGGTGTTATTGTAAGTACCACTAGTATGTGGCCTCGGAGTATTTTCAAAGCAATCACTGGCAAATACTAATACTCATACTACAATTGACTAGTAGTAGCTACTAGTATTCCATTTGAAACCCCGATGTCCCTGTGAGACCGACCGATATCTACCATAATGTAACTGGGTGGTACTAGCGTGTTCGTGACCAATGCAGAGCTTAAAGTCTGAATCAAACTCCGCAGACTCCGGGCCGAGCGTAGATCATCGTTGGCTTCAATCTCGGCCATTTGATTAGTGCTTACGGGGGCTGTGGCTGGTGTTCGGTCATTCACCAAAGGCCGATCCGACTCAAAAAGATCCGTTTGACTTACTATAGCTCTTGGATGGCGCTTCCTGATCTATAAAAATCCAATACGAGGCCATTTGGCCCCTAAGTTGTCGCGATAATCACAAAGTAAGTTTCGGTGATCGTGTTTAGGATCGTCACTTCGGTCTCCGAGTCGATCGACGTGGGGGCTGTTTATTGCTTTTTATTGCCCAACCTCCCACCTCAAGATTCAAGTTAAATCAAAGCTACACTGCTTAATCCTGTCAACTCCATAATTCCAACTTGCAAAAGAAATATCCGTGTCAACTTGTATTTTAATTCTCCGACTACAAGTTTCACCCCGCTGTCTATCATGGCTACATCGAAGCCATCCCCCACCATCACCATCTTTCGAGGCTTCCCCGAAAGGGGCTGCTACACATGGTCACCATTTGTCAACAAACTCGAAGCTCGCTTGCGTTTTGGCAACATCTCTTACAATGTAGATGCCGGTTCCCCAATGAAAGCACCAAGAGGGAAAGTCCCATACATCACCCTCGAGAGCGATAGCCAGACAGAGTCTCTTTCCGACTCAACTCTAATCATCAAATCCTTCATCGAGTCTGGATATTTAGAAAACGTGAATTCTCGTCTTTCCCCAGCACAGAAGGCCCAGGACTTATCTACAATAGCCCTGATCGAAGACAAGCTTTATTTCTATGGGGTACGTATTGCGATCAATACAAGTGATTTTGAGGCATTCTAGTACCAATCTACTAACCGTTCGAGCATCAGACGCACGAAAAATGGGTAGAAAACTACTACGCCATGCGCTCCAAGATTCTTGCTGGAGTTCCATGGCCTGTACAAGTCTTTCTTGGAAACATCATCTACAACAAGAATATTCGCAAAATACAAAGTCAGGGTGCAGGGACCTTCACCCCGGATGAAATTGCTGCCTTTCGCCTGGAAATCTGGGACTCTTTGAATGCGCTAGTATCAGCTGCACATGAGCAGATGAAGAGCGACCCTCAGGAAGAGCCATTCTGGCTATGGGGTGGTGACTGTCCTAGTGAGGCTGATGCGGTTCTTTTTGGGTTTATTGTTTCGGCACTTATTTGTGACGCGTGAGTGCTCGTTTCCACTAGCAACGCTTGAGGCTCAAAATCAAATTGAGTAGCGCTAACTTGAACTAGGGCCCCTACAACTAAAAAGGTTGTAAATGGCTATCCTATGCTTGTGTCATATGCGCGGCGTATCCATGACAAGTATTTCCCCGATTATGAGCTCTGGGAATAGATGTGTGGTGTAATCTTGGAGCCATCAAGCGAACTCTACAGGCGAAAGTTTTAGCAACTCATTGATGGTGTAAGAAGTCAGATCTCAAAGTATTAACTTGAGCTTGAAGTAGTAATCCAAAAAAAATTAATTTGCAATTTTATCAAGATTTTTATCAAATAAAAGTGATGAAGTAATGGTTAGCTTCACTAGGTACCAAACGATACTAGCTGATACTAGTAGTACCCTACATTTATCCCGTAGAATATGAAGCTTAGGATTCCGCCTTGAATAAATACCGTGTATGGATTTGTTTATCAATTGGTATATCTACTTCGAGGCTAGGATGATGGGTGATGAAATTTCGTTGCGTGCCGCGCGTCTTGATGGATACGCTTTCCTGCCCCTCTTGCCCCTCTCAAGGCCACCTCATCGAAAACCTGAACGACAGAATCCACTTTCGTGAATAATACAGGACTTATGATTAGCTAAATCTGACAGGCAGCGGTCGAATTTCATGATGATTATCTAGAATAGTATACTAGTAGTACGTTTACGGGCGACCCGGATTACGAAGTCAAATTCTTGGCCTTCTTCCACCTACCATCCACCTAAAGTGGAAATGGCTGCATTCATGTTCAAAGAGAAGCTAGTTCGGAGCTGCCTAATAACTCTCCGCACTTCAAAGTTGGATTCATACTATTAGTACGTGTACTCGGTATTGGTAAACGGTCGTTGCTTTGCAGAGTCAGAGGTCTATCATCATGACAAAGAAATTCCCGACATGGAGTGACCCAAATACACAGTGCTAAATTCCAATGTTCCGATGTTACTAGTAATTACTAGTATTAGGTTATCCTTGAAATTAAGATTTTTCTTCCCAGGACGTACTGGTATCTGTGAACCCCCGCCAGCCTGAGGAATGAACTGTTTTGCTACAAGTGATGCCCCAGGTGTCCACATGGACACCCAGGATTTGATACGCAAATGAAATATAGAACTTTCAAAGAAACTAAATAATAAAACAACAGGGGCTATGACGGACACGGATTGAATAGCAACAAAGAAATCCAAGGAATCGGGCGCTGAAGTTCAGCATCAGAATGAGACAATAGGCTTTGAGCTAAACCTTCAAGGAAGTAAACAAAGAAGCTGCACGTAGTCGAGACTTTTATAAAGCAGCAAGTATCCCTTGGCCTGACGCTCGAAGGGTTTAGACCCCCGGCGAGTCACCTTCAAAATTTCAACTACTACTCTGCATACTATAGACTAAGCGTACGGATTTCGACCTTTTTCTCACCAGAGGTGTCTCGGGTTATCCCTTTGAGTCGACCCCGAGAGCAACACCTACCAGAATACATCGGATTTATGATATTTTGATTCAAACCAGCTTGCGATAGCCAGCATGTCACAATCTCAAGATCAGCTTGTGGCGATCACCAATGATTGCAGGCGTTTAACAACAGAACTGGGGAAATTGCAGGAGTTGGTTAATCTCTATGAAAAAAAGCTTGCAGCAGGAAAAGATCTCAGTGCCAAGCAGGCAGAGGAGATTCGGAGCCTCCGACGAGGAATATCTGATGGACTAGAAACTGCTAGAATAAGGGAGCAATATGTCATCGATCTCCAGGGGAATCACACGCGGATCCAGGAATGGGGGGAAGGTCTCCAGAGGCGACAGCACAGGCTTGTGAAAGAGCTTGAATTCATGACTGCCAGGGTGGACACATTAGAAAAAGACTTGAACAAGGCCATGGACACTCAATTTATCACGAACAGTGTGTACTACAACTCATTGTCCGAAGATATTCACCAGTGGAAGAGGCTGCGAGATATGGTGCTGTCTACAGACCCTGAAAAGACTTTCTGGGATACAGTGCATACATTTAACATGTTCATGGAAAAGACACTGAAGTTGTCGTATGAGGGCGACAGGATATCTAATGAACATCTCCGGAAAACCAAACATTTCTGGTCCCGAGAGATTTTTAGGCAGCTAGGGGCAATGGGAGGTGAATATAACTCGCTCATCAAGCTGATGGATCTTCGACTACCTTCTATGAACGACATTTATCAGAGGTCATCACACAATGGGACGGATAGCGATTCAGATCCAGATAGTTCTGTTGACGACATTGACTCGGATTTTAGGTCATTCTTCTCACCTGGCTCATCACCATACTCGCAAAGTATGGAATTCAGGGATGTTGCCACGTTCATCAAAAAGAGTCGTACCCCGAAAGTCTTGGACGAAGAGATGGATGAAGACGATGATGATGTGTCCACGATCGAGAATATGTGTGCATCCCTTGTACATAGACCTGCTGGACAGCCCAGTAGATATATGATCAGTTCCAACACTGGCACACAGCAGAGGGAAACAGAGATGGTTCAAGATCGGGAATTGGCTGCAGAGCATACTTCACCAACACAGGCAAGCGATTCCCAGAATGAGCACCAAGGCTTTCAATTCCGTCAACTTAGTCCTGATGAAACATATATTTCGCAAGGCGGGGTTGATCTTCAGTCTTTCAAGGCTTCCCGAAAGAGATCGAAGCAGAGGAATTCAGCATTTCATGCCAAATCGAATGAAATAAGATCAACGCGATCGGGGAGTTCTGGAAGCCCTTATACTCGTCCCATTGGCATGAATCTCAGAAGTCCAGTTGTTCATAGATACTTGGGCGGGGAGGATTGTTTGAAGGGTGACCCAGTCCATGTACAACGACGTCGTGTTCGAGGATATTTCCCCCAGCGAGTTTCAAAGGAATATAGAACATGGAGCCCCCGCTCTTCGCGTCAGTCATCGCCATCACTATCCACGATATCGGAGGAGGAATTGGCCAGAATGTTGGCTAGTGCTCGAACGCGAGGGGCCCGCTCACAACCAGAAACTTGTCATCCATACGACCTCTGGCAATGGATTTGGATCTATGTCAAGCAAAGACCCGGAGAATTGATTGGGCCAATGATGGGTGCTGCGGTTCTTTTGGCGATCCTGTACACATTCAGGGATTGGCGACATTATAACAGGATGGTCGCGGCCAATACAACCGCAGACCGGATGATGTATCGCATGCGTCAAGCCCAATCAGAGTTTACTTTTGTGGACCATCCTTTGTACCAACAGTGGAAACAATGGCTGGATGCTGATCGTGTGGCATTGCAATGATAGACATGGACAGTGCATAGATCAACATTAAGGGTACTTCACTGTCAGGAGTGCGGGAGTATCATCCTGATTACTAACCAGGACTAGCTTCAAGTTCTCTGTTACAAATTTATGCTCGAATTTATATCAAATGTATTATTAATACCTAGACATCAAAAACAAATAGGTAAGTCTAGAAATATACTATATATAGTTAAATTCTAAATATCAAAGAAAATAAAGAAAACCCAGTTCCCAGTTCATTGTATGTAGTATGTAGTACTTACAGCAAATATTTCTCGCCGATGGAGTAACCGGACTTTAGGCCCGCAGTGGCACGCCGATCGTGTTTGAGCCAAAAAAGGGCTAGACTTGATGTATTGGTATTACTGGACACGAAAGTCAATTCGCAGGATTGAATGCGGGTGACGTATAGTATTATAGTCACGTTCTGTCACACAGTGCCACTCCGGCGAGACGCCCACAATCCAGCCAATCAGAGCAGCCGCAGAAGTATCAAAGAGACGAGCCACGGCAGCTGCGTGCGTCACCTGCTCCACTCCTTGTCGCCCCATTTGGTCCCATCTCCACTTAATCCCCCCCCTCCTCTCTCTCTATTCTATCAATCTTCTCTACTTCTTAACTTCTACTTCTACACTTCTACTTCTTCACTTACCTCTGGTCCTCCTACTGTTGTCAACTTCTTGTTTTCGACGTCCGCTCTTTATCCCCCTCACTCATCGACCCCCCTTTTCACCATGTTCGTTCGCTCCCTCTTGCTGGGTGGCACCGCTGCCTTGGGCGCTAGCGCGATGCTGGTTGTCCCTGAGATGGAACCCAAGGTGGAAGCCATCGAGGATGGTTTCATGAATGTCCACCCCATGCTCTTTGAGGATATTCGCAATGCCGTTGTCGATGTTCCTTGCACCGAGTGCCCCTTCCGCGAGGTCGCGAAGGACGGTTCTGTCAGCTGGACTGACAACAAGCCCTCTACTTTGGTATGTTGCGATTTCTCCCTGCGCGAATGCCCCCTTCCAAGGGAGCTTTGCTGACAGAAACAGATGCTCGACTTCTCTATCAATGATAATCGCCTGATGGCCAACGGTCGCCAGATCTTCCCTCCTATTCCTCCTTCCCCCATCCACGCAGTTCAACAGTTGGAAGATGGCGAAGAGTCCGACCCTATGCCTGTCGGCTACGCACTGGAGGTCATGCCTCTGCCATCCCCCGCTGATACACCCGGAACCGAGTTCCTTGATGTTCGTTTCACTATCCTCGATATCGAGACTCGCCCCGTTCCCGTCGACACCGTCGCTATCACCCTGATTGTCGACCCAACTGGGGATCTATACATCGCCAAAACCTCCGTGGAGTCTACCCCTGCCCCCGATCGCTCATCATGGAAGAAATGCCAAGGCAAGCCCAAGTGTCTACAGGAACTCTTGGTTGCTCGTATCCGTGGTCTTCTCTCTTCTGCCAAGGACCGTCTTCTCAACTTCACCTCTCACAAGGGCGGCCGCAAGGGCTGCCACGGAAAGAACAAGGGCATGATGGGTATGGGTGGCCATCCTGGTCCTCACGGCCACCACGGCTTCAAGCCCGAGGATTTCCCTCTTCCTGAAGATTTTGTTGTCCCTGAAGACTTCAACCCCGAGGGCCATCGTCATCACCACCACCAGTCTGGTCCCTTCGAGCCTGAGAGCGCCGGCCGCCCTCCTCACCCTCACGGCCACCACCACCCCCCTCCTCCCCATGGCGCTCTCGCCCACACTTTCTCCCGCGTTGTTCGATTCATTGTTGTTCCCGCCATTCTCGGTGTTCTAGCTGGACTTACCGCTAGCGCCGTCGGCATGCTGGTTGGCCAAGTTGTTGTCTTCTGCTGGAGACGCTACCGTGGTACTCAGCCCAAGGAGCACAAGGCTGCTTGGGAAGACGGCAATGCCTCCGAGAAGCAAGGCCTGATGGTTGAGGCTGATGAGGCCCTTCCTGAATACATTGAGGAGTCGCCGCGTAACTCCATAAGCAAGAACTAAAACGTGTTGTGTGTATTTACAATCCTGGTGGATGATGAGCCAGGCTTGACATGCAAGAAAACAACCTTTTAAAACAAAGACGAGTCCTGTTTTTTATTGCAGTCGGCCCTGGCAGCACTGACTTGGTAGTGCTTGATTCACTTCCATGACCATGTCGTTTATACTTTTCCTTTCTTTCTTCTTTTTGATGCCCAGCTTGTACAGCGATTTTCCTTCTCTCTTTACAATGATACTCCTTTGATTCAATCGAAATAAATTCCTTTTCTAAATTTACACAAAAACCTTTTAACCAATAAACGTAGTTTAATAGTAGTATGAGACTCTAGTTGCCAAGGCTTGAGACGAAACTCAGTATAAGGCTGGATATCACGTGATTATCCGGACATCGCCAGCTGGATCGCCCCCTCTTGTCGATCTGACAACAACACCCCCCATCTCCCCACGTTCGTTGAGCTGCAAGTCCTGTGCTTGATCAAGGATGATCTGGTCCTTGCGATGACCTTAGAACTTTCATTCAAATCGAGCACGGGTCACCTGTGCAGCTTTCTGTTCCACTAAGCTCGTCCTGAACAGCAGGTCTAGCTAGCTCCGCGCCGACATCACACCCTCAATCGCTGTGTCCGAGCGAGAACAGACATTGCCCACCATGATTCCGTGGAATTCTTTCGTCCAGAAAGCTCAATCACTTATTGATCCGGCTAATTTCAACATCCCCTCCCTCTCCTCTTCCGACGGCAGTCCCTCCAAAGCTTCGCTATTCCGCCAACAATTCCGCCTCCCCGATTCACAGAATCCACTTCAAGAGATTACAGCTGAGCTCGTCCTTCCCTTACCCAATTCGCCTTCCAGCTCAAGCGATAGCGCCCGCCGCGTTGACCGCGCGGGAAACCGCTATACCGGCCGCCTGCATCTCAGTGAGCGATTTATCTGCTTCTCCACTCAACCAACAAGCTTTCTTCCCTCGGCCACGCTGAGCGCCTCGACCAACTTTACCGGCCAAACGCATGGCACTGGTCCTTCTGGAAATGGGTTCACACTCCCCCTGTCCTGTATTCGCCGTGTTGAACGTCTTCACAGTGCTAGCCATGTCTTCTCGCTTGCATTGACTACATGGAATGGCTTGCTCAACAAGCAAGAAGAACCAAACTTTACTCCTCAACGCTTGATCCTTCAACTCGTGGGTAGCAGACAATCCTGCGAGCGTTTCTGCGACACTCTTAAGAAAGGGTTGCGCGAGGGTATGAAGGAGGTTGACAACCTCAGACTTGTTGTCACAGACTGTTACTCGGAATATTTGCTCTCTGCAGCAAAGACTAAAGCAGCAGATGGAGCTGACGTCGACGGTAAACAACCCCCTGATGCTGGGTTAGGTATGATTTTCCGCTATCCTGGTGATGCGCGGAAACTTCGAGACAGGAGCAAGATGAGGCTTTGGGGTGAATACTTTCGGGGTAAGCATTTCCCTATTTGCTTTTGCGACTGCGTTCTTTGGGTATTAAAATGTTCTTCACAGAAAATGGCCGCAATGCCACTCTTGTTCGACAGCCAACCTTTCACAAGTTGATTCGGGTTGGTTTACCAAACCGACTTCGTGGGGAAGTGTGGGAACTTTCATCAGGCTCCCTCTTCCTTCGCATTCGCTCTCCCAAATTATACCAAGAAACGCTCGCCAAGTTCCAGGGCCAAGAATCACTTGCAATCGACGAGATCGAAAAGGACTTGAATCGCAGTTTACCCGAATATCCTGGTTTCCAGAGCGAAGAAGGCATTGGTCGTCTACGACGAGTCTTGACTGCCTACAGTTGGACGAACGCCGAAATTGGTTACTGTCAAGCTATGAATATTGTTGTCGCCGCTTTATTGATGTTTGTGCCCAGCTGCCCCTAACCAGGTACACTTGCTAATGCGAAACAGTTACATGTCCGAGGCTCAGGCTTTCTTCCTTCTCTCCGTCCTCTGTGACCGGCTTCTTCCCGGTTATTATTCTACCACCATGTATGGCACCCTTTTGGACCAAAAGGTATTCGAGTCTCTGGTGGAGAAGACTATGCCTGTTCTGTGGGAACACCTTATCAAAACCGATGTTCAACTCTCGGTTGTTTCTCTTCCATGGTTCCTTTCGTTGTACATCAACTCTATGCCACTAGTATTTGCATTTCGTGTGCTAGACGTCTTCTTCCTTGAGGGCCCGAAGGTCCTTTTCCAGATTGGACTTGCCATTCTTCGCATCAACGGAGAGGAGCTTCTTGATGTCCAGGATGATGGCTCTTTCATCTCCGTTTTGAAAACTTATTTCTCACGCCTAGATGAATCCGCTCACCCGAGATCCGAGAACCCGAAGCTCCGAGCCATTACACGATTCCAGGAACTGATGGTGGTTGCCTTCAAGGAATTTTCCGGCATCACACACAGTACAATTGAGGAGCAGCGTGAAAAGCACAAGGGTGCTGTTCTCGAAAACATTGAGAACTTCGCGAAGCGCACGTCAATCCGCAACCTGGGACCTGAAAGCAAACGTCTCAGTGTGGACGATCTCGGGACAATCTATGATCGTTTCTACGAAACTCTTTATCAATGGCAACAACAGCAGAAGCTCTTGGAGGAAGAGAAGAGACGACAGGAGAAGAAGAAATCGGAACGTCTCTCGATCCTCGGTCCACCCGCTGATAGAGAGGTGGGCCGCGTCGGTCTTGGACCAAGCCCTACACACATGGACTATGGCGCTTTCCGAGAGTTTATGGCTGCAACTTCGAAATGGGCTGTTTCAGATTCACCGGCCGCTTCAAGATCGGATTCCAGTTCTGGCTTCGGTAGCCTGAGAGGTAGCAACAAGTCTCTCCTCTGGGCCAACCGCCGACAACCCGCCGACCACGAGTTTATGCAGCGTCTGTTTCGCAAGTGGGCTACAGATCCTGAAGAAGGATTGAGCCTCCAGAATGTTGTCAATGGTCTGGCGAGACTGAAGGGATCTCCCGATATCATGAACAACATCAACTACTTCTTCGATCTCTATGATGACAGTGAAAATGGCCAAGTTGACCGTGAGGGAATTTTGAAAATGTCCGAGGCTTTCCTCTTCCTTTCTCGTCGGGGCTTCGACGGTACAATCGCAGCTACGCAGTCCCTAGAGGATCTGAATAGCCCGCGTGATCGTGAGCATGCTGAGCAGAATACGCTCACTACAGAAGAGCGCTTCCTCGGCAGTGTCAGCGCTTTCATTCGTCGTTGCTTCGAGTACGCCGACCCAAGCCACCCAGAGAACTTAAAGGCCACCCAACAGGATGCTACCGCGGAGGCTACCGAAAAACTAGAATCCTTTGCAATTGGAGACGATGACGAAGAAGAAGAAGACCTCATTGATGTCGACGACTCTAAGCAAAAGAAGTCGTCAACACCAAATGATACACCTAAGCCAAACGACTCCAACAGTGGCGAGCAATCCCGACCAAGGTCAGAATCCGCCAACCCAGCCCTCGACCCCAACAACCCGCTCCACATCACCCTCCCTACCTTCCGCATGGTCATTCTAGCAGATGAACTGCTCGAGCAATTTTTCGAATCTTACTTCCCACAATCCTTCCATCTCTCCGACCACCCCCACCCGGCTTCCCTAGCTGCATCCTCATCTCTATCTTCCAACCTCACTACATTCTCTAATATCGGCGCCCCCAAGGCTTCAAATCTCGTCGACGCCGGTAGCGTTTCCGTCGGCGCCTCAGGTGGCATCGTTCCCCCAGGCAAGGGCATCCGTGGTGTCCTCGACAACATTGTCACTGACGGTATCCGCATGGCCGCCGAAGTCAAGAAGCGCATGGACGAGGCCCAGCGCGACCTGGAACGCAATGCCCTCGGCCGTGAGGAGGATGACGACGAAGACGAAGACGGTGACGAAGTTCGTCGTGACAGTGCCTCCGCCGCTGCCATGGCTGGCGGTGTATCCAGCTGGGGTGCCGGCGCTTACGGCGCGGATATGGAGTCGCGCAGTGTCCGAGAGGCAGATCGTGATCTCTTGGAGAGTGCCGAGTTCAAGTTGGAACGGGACGGATGAATCTGTTTGCAGGGTGATCTTTAAGATACCATTTTACATCTTATATAACTTTTGTTCTTTTGCCTTTTCTTTCTTTTTTCCTTGGACGGATAACTTTGCACTGTAATTTCGAGCATTCAACTATGTTCATGTATTTCGTATCAAGGGTGTTTGATTCGTGTAAATAGAAATAAGAATGGAATGATGAAACCTTCCTAAGAAACCTATTGATCGCCTGAATTGTCCAGACGCCAGCGCCAGTGAAATTCAAATCATTAAAAATACTTCATACCAACGAGGGCTTCTTCTTAATACCCAGAAGATTACCGCTCTTTTTGGCCTTCTTCACTCTTGTAAAAGACGCCGAGGGAGGAGGCATCGCTATAGACGCAGCCTTAGGTTCCGCAGATCCACTCGGACCAGCCTCAACCACCGGCTCCTCATCCACAATGCGCTTAATCTTCTCCCCCTCAGCAGTCATAAAAGCCTTCCGAGCAGCCTCCTCATCCTCCTTCTCCGCCAGCAAACTCGACTCATCGATTTCATTATGAATAGAGTCAAGAGCAGCCTCATCACCCTTACTCTCATTCCGCGCAATACGAGCATTCCTCGTCCGAATTTCGTCCAGCGCATCCGCAATAGCCATCTCCCGCTTCGAATCCTGCATCTTCTCTTCTAATTCAGCCATTTTATCCCGCTCCTGCTGTTCCTGCTCCATATTCTCCTCGCGTTCCAGTCGATCGAGCGTCTCTTCCTCCGTCTCATTGTATTTTCCAGACTTAGCATCACGCCATGGCTCGAAGTTCCTCTTTGCGCCCTTTTCGCACTCATAATCCATATCTGTAGAATTGTTTTTTTTTTGTTAGCTATTCGGTATCTATGCAATATAGACTTTTTGTCTGTATAACAGATCTCAAGATCTCAAGACGCGGCAAGAAGGGTTGGTTATACATACTTTTCGGATCCGTTCGAAACGTAATCTCTCCACTGCACCGCGTGCATCGGATAAAGAATCGATAAATGGGAATATTAAGGTACTTCTCTTCAAGACTTTGCTTGCGAGCGTTGAATTTGCGTCCGCGATAGATATATTCGCCGCAGTTGGTACATTTCATAGGGAACGGCGCCATCAGTCGAACCGTGATGACCTTTGGACCCTGTTTGCGTAGGTGTTTCGGTGTGCGGCCGATCGCTGAAGGATCGAAATCCGGGGGATAGTATTTGGTTAGGACCTTTCGCTCGGACATGGTGGCGGTTCGAGTTGGTTTGGGGGTTTGTGGTTTGGAGAGGTTGTGAGAAGTTAGTTACTTTGGACGACGGGGCGATAAAGAAGTAGGTGGGTCGAGATTGTTAGTCATCCATCACCAGATATATTGGTGCCTTAAGGTGTCGATGTATCAGATATTCATCTAACTACACTAACTTAAGAAATGGTATCGAGTTCAGATAAAGGATGTGTTTAAATACCAATAGTACGAGATCAGAAATTGAAGACTCACTTACAATTACTTTTTTTGCCCAGGATCCCTAACGGTGGTCTCGTATTATAAGGAACATGGTGCATTGAGAAGCCATTATGGCATACTACAAATAGGGCTGATCAACAGATGACCAGGACTGCGAGATAGCCTGGGGGTAAAGGAGACGGCTTCGTCTTTTTTTCTACGCGATTTCTCATTTCACACCTTCTAAATGACTTTGAATTTGAATACTATGGTATTTAAAGGAAAAATTTCGTTCCAACTTGTTGGCTTCATTCATTGTAACAGTTTCTCTGTACATGATACATGTTAAGAAAAGAAAAATCGGAACCATGAACCCAATAAAATAGTCACAGCAACTAAAGTTAAAGGGGAAGACTCCGCAACCAACCCAAAGTCACAAAATGACAATATCCAGAAGAAGTATCTAGAAGAAAAAAAAAAGAAGTATCTAAGAAGAAGAAACACCGGAGGCCTTGATCAAAAAGGAAGCGGCTTCCTTAGCATCACTGCCATAGGTGATATGAGCCATGACATTAAAGCCATTCTCACAAACAGGGTCACCAGAAGCACAGTACTCCTTGACATTGCTGCTGGGGACCTTGCCAACGGATTGCATCTTGAATGGATCACCGAAGAGAACGGCGGCGCTGATTTGGCCGGAGCTGAGGCTGTTGGCGGCGTTGTGGACGACCATGGAGCCTTGGGAGTAACCGCCGACGACGACCTTGGTGTTGGGGCATTGGCTGAGGGCTTGCTTAACGAGTTTGGCCATGACGGGGCCACCGTTGGCGCCCATTTCGGCGTTGCTCTGGTGAGTAGGTTAGAAAATGTTTTCTTTGTTTTAGGTGAGATGTGAAGGGTGGAAACATACTGCAATGCCGGCGTCGTAGGTGACACCCTGCACGGTGACCTTGTTGTTCAATTGGGACTTTAGAGCGGAGGCGACGGGGGGTCCGACGACTGAGCCCATGTTGCCCATCTCAGTGCTACCACGGGCAAAGATGAAGGTCAGAGGCTGGCAGCCTTGGTTGTTGGTGACGCCATTCTCAGTGATGGATCCGCCGAGCTGACGCTTTCCAAGACCAGAGAGGTCGCCGAGACCGGGGAGACCAGAGCTGGAGGAGTCACCGCTGCCGGCACTAGGGATCAGCGAAGAGAGGGCACCCAGGCCAGATCCGGTGGAAGAGCCACCCAGGCTAGGAATGAGAGAGGACAGAGCTCCCAGTCCACTGGAGGAAGAGCTGCCACCCAGGCCTGGAAGGCTGGGGAGGCCAGAGCTAGATGAGCTGTCACCAGAGGATCCACCCAGGCCAGGGAAGAGGGACTCGATGCTACCGAGTCCGTCGGATGTAGAGGAGCCACCCAGTCCTGGGAGACCACCACTGGTAGAGTCGCCGAGCTGACGCTTTCCGAGACCAGAAAGATCGCCCAGGCCGGGGAGGCCGGAGCCAGAGGAGCCACTGCTGCCCGCGCTGGGGATCAGCGAAGACAAGGCACCCAGACCAGAGGATCCAGTAGAGGAGCCACCGGAGGAGCCACCCAGGCTAGGAATGAGAGAGGACAGTGCACCCAGTCCACCGGAAGAAGAGCTACCACCCAGACCTGGAAGGCTGGGGAGGCCACCAGAGCCGGACGAGCTGTCACCAGAGGAGCCACCCAGGCCAGGGAAGAGAGACTCGATGCTGCCCAGTCCGCTAGATGCGGAGGAGCCACCAGAGGAGCCACCCAGGCCAGGGAAGAGAGAAGCAATAGAGCCCAGACCACTATCACTACCGGAGCCACCGAGACCAGGCAGCTGACGCTCCTCGATAGTGCGGGTGGGAGCCGCAAGGGCAGTGCTAAGAACGTAGAAAAGAACGGCAGATTTCATCGTGAAATTGGTCTTAGAATCTTTCGAAGGAGACCGTTTGAATATTTTGCGTAAAGATTGAACAGAGGCCAGCTCTGGTTTAGATGTCATAAAAGCGAAGGAAGGAATTTGAAACGATTGATCTCGGATGCTCCATTCAACGATTGGAATTTTAGCTGCTCTTTATACAGCATTTCATCGAATACCGATCTCTTGGCCGAGGTTCGGCAGTCTATCAAGGCTGAACTTCGGAGGAAACCCCTGTGTAGAGTAAGATGTAGAGTTGGATGAAACGGGGCACTCTGTTTCATCGTGGGGCACTGATCCTAGATTTTGGTGTATCTTCGCTTCTAGAACATGACTTTGCTGGTACGACTGATCTATTTCCTTCGCATTTTAATCAATTCGAAGGTCGACAGTGTACCAATATCAAAACTGAGATAAAATCTTAGTATAAGGCCATGGACCATCTCGAAGTTTCAATTGACTTACCTGGAGAAAAACCCCCAACTCCGAGTCATTCTTGCCCGACTTTTGTGTATATGGCTTGGATGCAGATCAAAGGGAATCCATAGGACCCTGGAAGTAACTAGGGCCGATGAGAGCGAACTAGGGCTGATGGAAAAGCCGGGAAACCCGCAAACCGTCTCTTAACCTGAAACGCCTAAAGCCAGCCGGGTCCCAACCCAAAAATCAGTTCGCCTCCATATTGGGTAGTCATGCCGAGCGATCATAGAGACCCCTAAAACGGTCATGACGCTATCGTGTTCCAAGTGTACCAGTGTGGTTAAACCTTGATGTCAAAATTTGTTAGTTGCAGGAATAATGCGGTCCCAAATTCCAGATGGCGTTCAATTATTGTTTCAAGTCTGTCCAGGATGCCGGGTGACACCGCGACTTCACGTGCCATCGGATCTATCAGATTCAGCTTAATTAAAGTGAAATCTTTTCGCATTGCATTGGTATACTGCAGGAATTGAGATCATAGTACTACTAGTTATACTAATAGTAGAAATGATACTAATAGATAGTGTTATTTGCAAAAATACATTTTGTATTAAAAATAGATTCGGAATGCATAATGCCACGAGAAAAAAAAAAATCGTTAAGAGTCGTAAGATGGCACACTGACATTTCTATGTACAACCATGTCATCAGAACAGCGCTCTTCGAAATCATGAAAGTGCAATGCATGCAAAGGATATGCCTCATCCAGTCCGTTCCAATTCAAGATACTATTACCAGAGGAGAATGGGAAAGAAATGTGGGGTGAAAAAGCGGTAGTGGGGAAGGAAGAATGACGAGGGTATACAATAAAATAACGCGGCCTTGAAAAGAAGATGATGATGATGCCCAAGACATACTTCAAGGCAAAAAAGTCAATATCCCGTTAGAATATTGACCCAACGCAACAAGAAATTGTTGAGTAGAAAGAGGAATGGACTCTGGGTCAACCTATCCCGAGAATGGGGACGGGATAAGCCCCAGTCCGAAATGAAACGCATGGAACGAGTCACATGGAAATAATTAGAGAGGAGGATGGGCGATGGAAGAATTCCACTTGGATTAGATCAATCCTTCTGTCCTTCGTTCTCAACCAGCTCAAGCACAATCTGGCTGCGCTCGTACTCTGGATGTTGCATGCAGATCTTGACTGTGTGCTGTGTTGATCCGATCGACACGCCATTACTGGATCCACCAAAGCCACTCATATTTGAGTTGGCGTTAGCTTGTCCAAAAGATCCGGGCAATTTGCTGCCATCGTCCAGGCAGACAACATTGTGGCCGGGGATTACCTGTCTAAGTCGGCCATTCATGGCATTGCGGACCTCGACAAAGTCATCATTGAATAGGATAAGGAATTTCCCATGGAGACAAGCCGTGTGTGCACTGCCAACAAATTCCATCACCACACTGCGTGAAACATCGCCATGTTTGTTAACGTATACAGCGCATTCCTGGTAAGCGACAAGGAACTCGCTGTCGCTGAGTCGGAACATGCCCAAAGGTCGGAGATCTTTGATACGATGGGCGATGCTCATAAGAGTATCGGAAGCATCAGGTGTCTCGGATCTGAAGTCTGGCACGGACCAGGACTGCTTCTTGTCCAGAGTGAGAACTTCGATACCACGCTGGGTAGAAATGGCGAGGGATGAGTGGAACATGTTGATGCCATAGCTTTCGGCGGGGATGTAAAATTCATCATATTCACGGAAGAATTCGGTCTGCGAACGGCGGGATTGGAAGAAGCGGCTCTTGCTTGAGGATGACTTCTGCAAGATAGGTTCAAGAACCTGAGAAAGAGCGAAAGAGCGTGTTAGTATGCAAATTACAAGGTACGCGAAGGAAGAGTTAAGTGGGTTAGAAC
>KB644866.1:0-106755 GCA_000347475.1 Penicillium paxilli ATCC 26601
AAAAAAAAAAAAAAAAAAAAAAAAAAAAAAAAACAAATTCAGGGGTAAAAAAACGATAAATATCGAGAGAAAAGAAAAAAGAAAAGAAAGAGTCAAAACGCCTATCAAAGCAATCCATGCCGTGCCTTGAAAATGGATATCTTATCATCGTAAAAGAGAATCTCCTGCAGTCGAAACTGGGCGCGCCCAGCGCTATCATCTTCTGTTTCATCGTCATCATCATCGTCATCCAGATCACTCGAAAGCAGATCTGACCCATTCTCTGTATATGGGGGTAGATCGTGCTCGTTGTCGTCTGAGTGCACGGACATTGCGTCCAGTTCGGAAAGATTGTCGTCGCCCGCGAGAGAGATGTCGTTATCATTTGTGACTTGGTCGTCGAAATCCGAGTATTTTCCGTCCTTGTCTCCTTCGATAATTTGGTAGCACTTTACTTGGAGCCCGATGTATGTCATTTTGAGTTCGGGTCGAATGCTGACTATGTCGAGAACTTGAAGGGCGAGTTCCTTGAGGTCAAACTTCTCGCTATGGCGGATGTGGGGTAGGTATAATGCGCGGAGTTGGGGTATGTTTGGAAGTCGTTGGAGGAAATAGTGCTAATAATTTGGTTAGTTCATATGTATTCTGAGAAATCAGGGAGGGCATTTGGTTGTGTTTACTCACCCAGTCCTTATAGTGCATGGCCATTCCGAGCTCCTTCAGCTGTGGCATTCGTCCACTTGTAACGAATGTGATTATCTCGTGGTTGAACATCCATTTATGCCACTTGTGACTGAGATTGTCTGTGCCATCGTGTCTTTCTGACGCATCGATGAGAACCTTGTGCAGACTCAAACGGTGTTTGCGCAAAATATGTCGATAGATAGCATCTATTTGGACAATTGACTCATGATCCGGTGCCTCGTGCAGGAAAACACTTTCCAATGTATTCGGTGCTAGAGCATCCTTAATGAAAAGCATCAGGAACGGTGTAACACTGTCCGTTCGGATATTCTTGATCTTGAGCGAGTAGTCAGCCGCACTAAGGCTTCCTCGGCCATGGCCTCCATTCGTTGACCGCTTCACTGGCATTGCTGGCGGTGCATACTTGCGGCGAAGAGCCCTCCAGAGGTGTTCATGATCATCACATCGCAATAGAGTCAGCGTATTGAGCCGGGTCCAATCGAGTGTTGGTAAAAGAGTTGATATGGAGAGGGGTATCCGCTCTAATTCGAGCACCTCCAAGTTCAACTTGTCCTCACTGGCCTGGAGAGCCGACATGAGCGGATGTGGCTTGGTGGGAGTAACATGAGAGGCCGCCGGTGGTGAGTTATTGATTTCTTTGTTCACGACCTCCAGGGTCTCCTTCGCATCTCCACCGGGTGAATTTTCAAGGTGGGAGGATGTTTCATCGCCATGCTTCTCTGTTAATTTGTCGGCGATTTTTCCGGTGGCCTGTGAATCGACGACTGATGGTCGGACGCGTTCAATTCCTATCCGCGAATCGCTCTTTGAAAGAATACTCAACAGTCCACCGGCTCTAGGCCAACTCAGAACGGCTTTGGCGGAATCGGATTCTTTGGCACAGACAAGCCAGTCGGAAAGATGAGCCTTCAAAGAGACTCCGATCCTGAGCTCAACTAGACGATGGCGAGACCGATCTATAAGGACGGCCAACTCTTCCACATAAGCCGGCTCATCTATATCCAGCACAGTCACATTCTTTAGGGCAGGCAAGACAGACAACGACGGATGTTCAACGTGCTTATATCTCTGAAATACGTGGTTGGCGACCTCAGAAGCCGGCGCAATACGAAGAACATTCTCCGAGTTATCATGCCAGCGCACCCAGACCTTTTCTAGTCGGCAATCATTACCCAGCCTCTCCGCCAGCGAAGAAAGAGCCAGCCAAACTTCACGTACCACGCCCGTCGGCATATCCCAAACAAACGCCTCAAGGTTCACCATTCGTGCGACCGCCAGGGCCACCAGCGTCCCCAGCATCTTGCCAACCTCCCTATTGACTGAATACTCCTGTACCCAGCTGAGCGGGCCGTTGCCGATCGAGAATGTGCGAGTGAACTGTGCGTAATAATTTCCCCGGCGCGAGCCAGATCCCTTGCATGCCCCCTGTTTCTGGGGGTTATCATCCCGGGAGCCATGATCCGGGCATCCACAGCGCGAACAACTAGTATCTGGATCGCCATTTGAAAGTGGTAGCTGTTGGAATATTTCTTCGCCCATTACCAGGGTGGAGAGGCCATATGACAAGGCATCCACTCCGGAGTAGTCATCGCTGGAAGGATTCAATGACTCAGGCCAGACGATATCGAAACGAGAGTACATATGTGGAATAGTGAGGCCATGCAGCGCAGAACATGTCAAGGCAAGGGAAGTAAGATCATTCGTATGGGTTATCTATTTGGACGAACCCCGACCGCACGTTAGAGTCGTCCCCTCGAAGTGAGAAAAGAGAGCTCGAACTTACCTCCTTCACGATCACCTTGAGAATATCGAGGGGGAGATCAAGCAGCTGCATTGGTGTTTTCGAGCTTTCGCGGCTAGCGACATGGATTTCAGGTGCTGTAAACGGAGTCGAAGTTCGGGTTGTTGCCGTTGCCGATTCCTCGGAGCTATGGTTTGATAGCCCGACCTGGTCCAAATGCACTTTACTCAGAGCAGCCGAAAGATGATGTCTCTCGGCCCTATTATCATTCTCCAATGATGCAGTGCTGTGACTTGAGACAAAGTCCTCTTCATCAGAAGATAAGGTCAGGTCGGCCGGACTCCGATCTGCCCAATTCGACCCGATATCCGCCATCTGGTTGTAAGTGTTGGTTTTAATAAAGGCTTGGAGCTTCTGGGCGCTGAGCAACTCTGAAGAACATAGCAGAAACCGGGAGGTTCGGCTTGGTTTCCGTATGTCGCTTCAAAGTGAGTCGCCCAGGAGGTGGAAAGGTAGGGAAAGATGGCAAAGGTGGTCTGGGGAAGCAATAAGCTAGTGGGGAGGTCGGCGGGATCAGCGCGACGCGGATCATGGGGGCGTTACGTAATCGTTAGTCGATCACTGGGAACGGAAATTGTTGTTAACTAGAACCTTGTGTACAGTATAGTACCTTGTTATTGAGAGTTGTTTAAGTGATTGTTTAAACATAAATGATAATTGAAATTAGAGACAATAATTTCCTTGATTCATGTCAAGTTAGCAGATTCGAGTCTGATGTTGAATATAGTACCTGTGGACTATGGGCACAGGAGATACTTGCGTAGTCACTGGCATCAGAAGCCATTCCTACGAACAGTAACAGTACACTATCTTTGGTTCCTACAAGACCCATTTGAAAAGAACTTGAATCAAATTATAATTAATTTCCATCTGCCGTGCTAAAAATAGCAAAAACTGTTACAAAAGGTAGGACTTTAAGCATCACCATCGGGTACTCTCCTAAGCTGCCCGTCCCAATTTCTCCAAGTTGATAGCTGCACTTATACAGGCCAAATGACTGAAGGCTTGGGGTGTATTTCCCATCTGCTCGCCTGAAATGGCCACTTCTTCAGAGAACATGCCCAGGTGATTCGAGTAGGACAAGATATTGTCAAAGTGTGAAAGTGCCAGTTTCCAGATGTTCGGGATAGGCACATCGAATGCGGCAGCCTGTACATATGGTATGATGTTAGCAAGAATATCAGTGGTCACAGCATCTTCACAACATGGAAACAACAGTGATCAACTTACCCGAGCCATTGCCTCAACAAGCCAGAAAGTAACCATGATGAAGGCACCCTCGCCTCCGCCCACTCCTGTGCAACGCAAGTGTTAGTAACCATCCAGCAAAAAAAGAAAATCTTGAGCAGATACATACCATCGTTTGCTTTCAGGTGGTCGTATCGGAACACCATCTTGGCGCTCGAGAGACCCTCCTTCTCTGGACTCTGTAAGATCCTCTTCAAAGTGCTGATGAAGCGGGGATCATTGGGTGCCACAAAGAATACCAGGGGAGCAATCAGAATCGAAGCATCTAGAACTTCGGGGCTCTCGTAGCTCTGGCAAAAATGGCCACGCTCTTTATTGTAACCCCTTTCCATGATCTCGTCGTAAAGTTCGTCTCGTACTTGGATCCACTTGAAACGATCAGGGCATGGCAGACTAGCTCGTTTCTCTGCAAGGCGGATGCCACGGTCCAGAGCCACCCACAACATCACTTTGGAATAAATGAAGTTCTGGATCTGGCCACGGGACTCCCAAATAGACATGTCCTTCTGGTCTCGTACGCCGATGACATAATTCACCATGCGACGGATCGAAGCCCACTGGTCATAAGTGATGGGATTGCCATGTTTGTTGTACAGGTAGATGCTGTCTAGCAGCTCCCCATAGATATCCAGCTGTGTGTGGAATACGGCGGCGTTTCCGATGCGCACAGGCTTGCTGCCCTTGTATCCATCGAGGTGATCAAGCTCCACTTCAGGAATGTCGCACTCGCCACGGATAGTAAACATCAGCGGAAGAAACGGCCGTTTGCTCCCGGGCTCCATATCCTGAGCTGCATGTGGGAAGATGCGATCAAAGATAAAGTTGACATAGGCCTCTGCCTCACGACTATATCCCATCTTCAAGAAAACGTACAAGGTGAACGCCGTGTCACGCACCCATGAATATCGATAATCCCAATTGCGTGAGCCGCCCACGTTTTCTGGAAGAGAGAAAGTGGGTGCCGCGACGATTGCCCCAGTGGGTTTATAGGTGAGAAGTTTCAAGATGAGCAGACTGCGTTCAACGGTCTCGCGATAGTGCCCTCGGAAAGCACATTTGCGGGTCCAATCAGTCCAATAATCAGATGTCTCTTCTTCCATTCTCATCAGGTAAGCGCCCATGGTTGCAGGACTTGGGACGGCTTTTTCAGGGCTATGCAGCACAAGATAAAGCGTTTGTCCCTCAGACAGACGAATCCAAGCTTTCAGACCCTTGCCTTTCATGCCTGGTCGTTCTTCCAGGCTCAGTTTGGCACTAGGAAATCCATTCTGGTCGGGCTCTCTCGAGTCCACAAAGAGGTCCACTTGCAGTCGCTCCGTCTCACTCTCGAAGTGAACAGTCTGCAGTCTATGTGTGGACATATCATTTTCCAATTTGGCCCGAGTTGCGTGGGTGTCTCGAGCATAATTGAAAGCAGGAAACATTTCAATTTGCAGTTCCATGGACCCACGGCTGCATTCTAGCTTTCTGATGAGACCTGAATGCTGCAGCCCCGATTTGAAGCGGTTGCTGCCAGGCTCATTGCAGGGGCAGTAGCCCGAAAGCAGCCGGCCCGATTGAGCGCTCTTCTTCGGCGTCACGGGGAAGTAGTCCAGCATTGTAACGACCCCATCCTCGTTGGTCCAGCGTGTCTCAAGCAGATTTGAGTATGGCAAGTATCGCTGCTTGCTGTGCGGGTCGACGACAGTCTTGTAAGGCTCCACGGACCAAAATCCTCCTTTCTTATAATCGAGCAGACGACAGAACACCGAAGGGGAATCAAAAACTGGCCAACACATGTAATCCAAGCTACCGGCCTTGCTGATTAGAGCACATGTGTGCATATCTCCAATGAGGCCATAATCTTCAATGGCATTGTACGCCGGATCTGCCATGATGCCGAGTATATTGGATGGACAGTGGGTTTATTGGTACCTTGTCTCAGACCAACAACTCGAACGAGGAAGATCTGAGGAGAGGCTTGAAACTGAGTCGCAACGCGTCCTAGTTGATTGAATACGAGGGCAACAAGCTTCGACGCAGGGTGGGGAGAAGAAGGAGATGCCTCATCGAGGCTCTTTGTCCATGCTACGGGGCATATATGAGCCTCGGTGGTGTGCGGGAGTCATGGTCACCACGACATGATGATGCTGCAGTGATTGAGGATTTCCACTGAGGTCATTGCGATGCTCTTTAAGACGATCCAATCATCAAGCTAGCAGGAGTATAACTTGGGAGTATAGTGGAGTCTTACACACCCGCGTTGGCAGCACATCATCATTATGGAAGACGATCTCCGACGATTGTAACTTGCAACTGGAATAGCAAAGTCCATGGCTTCGAGTTTGGAGGGAAGCTATTTCATCTGCTTCAGCTAATTTCTCTCGGGGTAGCGGATGCAGTCTCTCCTTATCGTGGATACTCGGACAGACTGCAGTTTCAAGAGGGACCACTTTGATCCAGTGTAATTTCACCTGCTGGGGCTAGAACAATATCCCCGTGTCGCTCTTCACTAAAGCATCCCAGCAAGATTGAAAGCACTATGGTACCCGGAAGTCACAGTCCACCAATAAGCCATCTAACACGATCCAGCCCAATCAAGCCCGATTATATGACAAGGACTGTCGAATGACCCCCCTGGGACCCCGGATCGACCGGACGGTGGATCGTAAAAGAGCAAGTGGATCTGGTGGCGACCAGTCATAACGAAGAATGTGGACAGGGAAAGAGAAAAGAGGAGTGAAGAGGGAGAAGAGGAGAAGGAGAAGGAGAGGAAAGAGAAAAACAGTCTATGGAGACCCTAAGCTAGTGTAGTTGGCTGAAGGCTGAGCTGAGGTCTGGAGGTGACTCGTTCCTTCCCTTTCCCTTTTTTTCCCTGTTCCTTCCCTTTCCCACCTGCGCACCTTCCACTTTCCACTTTCCATCCCGTGACCGCCTTTCCTCTCCTTACCTTTTGGTCATCCATCACGTTCACTCCTTGGCTCTTTTCTCTTCCTTTATTTTCGATCTTATTATCACTGCCAACTATCACGATTCTGCCCAATATTCTACCTCACCCCGATCCCCCCGACCCGCCAATCTCCTTTCATCCACACCACCCATGGGGTCGTCACCTATCGCCGCCGCCCCTGTTACCTTCCTTCCGATCCGCGTCTAATAGCCTCCAGTTGCGAGTCTGATCAATATGGGGTTATCGGCTGGTAACCACCATCGACGGCGGAGCTCCGTGCTGACGGGAAATAATAATATCCGGCCACAGCCGAGTTTGTCAGAACGGAGGGATGATAGCCTTCGACCACTCGATCCAGCTGGGCACAGGTGGGACGAACAGGAGCCCTTGACTGCAGAAGACACCGATGCGTCGGATCTCTCATCTTCCGCGATCGAAACGCGTGAATTGAATGAAATCAGCTCGGATGATGATCAATATGACGAGGAAACCGGTCTCACTGCGTCCCAGAAACGCCAGCGGCGACGACGTCGTAGACAACGCCGGAAGCTCGATGCCCGCATTGCAGATACCAAATCATCGCGGTATGCCATCTTCCAGCTGGGTCTGGCAGATCGCAATGTGTTACGAAAACTCTTGGTCAACGCCGGTCTGATCTTGATGTGGTACTTCTTTTCTTTGTCCATTTCTATCGTGAGTACCTTTTGCGACCAACCCGAGTCAAAATCATTCTCTCCAAATATTGACTGGCATTTGTTCATCTTCACAGTATAACAAATGGATGTTCTCCGAGACAGACGTCGTTTTCCCCTTCCCTCTTTTCACCACTAGCTTGCATATGGCGGTCCAGTTCTCCCTGGCCTGTCTCTTACTTTGGATCTTTCCATCATTACGGCCTCGACACCCCCCGGATGCCTTCGCCAACTCGGCTGAAGGATTGAAAGAATCCGAACCGATCTTAACAAAATATTTCTATTTTACTCGCCTCGTTCCTTGCGGTGCCGCTACATCTCTCGACATCGGACTTGGCAACATGTCCCTCAAATTCATTTCCCTCACTTTTCTGACTATGTGCAAATCTTCAGCACTCGCTTTCGTTCTTATATTTGCTTTCCTTTTCCGCCTTGAGTCGCCTTCATTCAAATTGATAGTAGTCATCGCCACAATGACGATTGGTGTGGTGATGATGGTCGCTGGCGAAACCGCGTTCAACGCACTTGGGTTTGGACTCGTGATCGCCTCGGCCTTCTTCTCTGGCTTCCGATGGGGGTTGACTCAAATCCTTCTGCTGCGTCATCCAGCCACTTCGAATCCATTCTCGACACTCTTCCTTCTCACGCCCGTGATGTTCGTCTCGCTTATCACTATTGCGCTTGCCGTCGAGGGCCCCAACGAAATTCACAAAGGCTTCCTTGCCCTTGCAGAAGTGCATGGAAACGTCTTCGGCTCTTGCCTATTGATCTTCCCGGGTGTCCTCGCCTTTTGTATGATCTCATCGGAATTTGCATTGTTGAAGCGTTCCTCTGTTGTCACTTTGAGCATCTGTGGAATCTTCAAGGAAGTAGTGACCATCAGCGCGGCTGGTATTATCTTCCACGATCAGCTCACGGCCGTCAATATTTCCGGCCTCGTCATTACCATCGGCAGCATCGGAGCTTACAATTACATGAAGATCTCTCGCATGCGTAGCGAGGCTGCTAGGAATGACTGGAGCCGGGATGGGACCCCCGAATCTGACACGGAGGATGGCGATCTTACTGGGCCAGAAAATGGGGACTACCGGCAAGTAGCCGACGAAGAGAATGACATTATCTCGTCCTCTCCTGCTGGTCGATTCAACGATGACCTTCAAGCTTCTCCAGCTGGTGACAATCGGCGCTCGTTCCGCGTACGGGCTAGCGGTGCTACGCATGGACTGAGCATCTCCACAACGATCCCTGAAGACGATGGGCCTTCATCGCCCCTCAAATCTGCTCCTCCTACCATCACTACCATGGGCGATTCTGGTTTCCCTCACCTAAATCCATCTAACCGGGAAGATTCACCCGGAATCCACTCCGCTGCCTCTGCCTCGCCAGTTCGGAGCCACACTCCGAACCACCATTAAGACAATTTCTCTTTTCATGATACCACCTTTTTTTTTCTACTTCATTCATCTATAAGCCATATTATAATGGTACCTTTTTTCCTTTTCTTCGGCGGATCAAATCTCGCGGCGCCGAGTTATATCTGTCTTTTTTTTTGTTTAGTTGCAGAGTCCATGACTCCCTTTGACGAGAAAGGATACATTGGTGGTGAACTTATTACACGCTGTCAATATCTCATGTAAACGCTGACTTGGGTCTTACGGAGCAATGAGTGTTTTGGGGGTTGATAGAAGACCGGCTTTGGATGTCTTCTTTGCATGGAGGTTGTTGGAATCATTTATCTGAGCGGCGGTTTGATTGATACCAATTGGAATTCCCTTACCCTATCAGGGCTTGAGAAGCCTGATTCTCACATTATCAAATATCCATCCCTGCCAGTAGTAGCTGCAAATAAATCTCAATGTAGTCAATTCTTCAAGTAAGATGTACTATCCAGCTCGTGCTCTCCAACGGTCATCGACATATTGAAACAACATGATTAACCTTACTTCCCGCCCTTCATCATGTCGACTAAATTTTTCTGCTTCCCCTTTGATTTCGCTTCTTTCTTCTTCTCGGTCTCCAACTTCCTCTCGTACTGCTCCATCTGCTTCTCTCTCATTTCCTTCCCTTCCTCAGACAACCTCGTCTCCAGATTCTTGAACTCTTCGCCCTCCACATCCATTCCAATAAGTGACTCAAGCAGCTTAATCTCTCGTGCCCAAACGCCCGGGTTAGGAACAGTGGAAGCCGACGCCCCAGCCGGCTTCTTAGAAGTCTTCTTCTTTTTTCCACCGTCCTCGTCATCCCCCTCGTCCGCTTTAGCCCGGTCAATGGGTGTTTCTAGAACCATTGGCATATCCTGGAACCGAGGCTCATTCATAACGTTGTGAAAAGCACGCAGACCTAGGAACCCGGTTCCGATATTCGCGTGCAGATCACGATTGCTTCCCTTTGGTGCTTTGGAATCGTTCAAGTGCAGTGCACGAAGGAATTGAATTCCAATTAGCTCTTCGAACTCAGAGAGAAAGGCCTTGAATCCTTCTGGTGTGACGAGGTCGTAACCTGCTGCGAAGCTGTGGCAAGTGTCTATGCAGATTCCAATACGGGAGTGGTATTCCTTGGGAATTAGAGCGAGCAGGTCTTTGAATTCAGATAAGGAGCCGCCAATTGTGTTACCGTGTCCGCACATTGTTTCAAGGACCGGGATGACGGTCGATGTTTCTTTAATTGCGGATATCAGGGCGTCGGCCAGACGTTTTAATGCCTCAGGTAGTGGGGCCCCATTTGTGCTTCCTGGGCTGGTGGTTGTGTTAGAACATGCGAGCCATTGCTGGGAGCTCAGTGGGGCTTACTGGAAATTGTATAGCTTGATACCGAGAGATTCGCAGCGACGGAGGTCATCTACAAAGGAGGTATATGCTTGTTTAGCTTTATCTTTGTCCGGCTGGGCCAGATTGACGAGATAAGAGCCATGGGGAAGAACGTATCTGATTCGTGTTAGGGCATCATCCACACTGGGTAGACTTGAAAAGACTTACTTCGCAGCGTCGTAGTTCTTCTCGGCACAGAGCTTGTGGAATTGATCTCGGACGTCGTCTTGAAGGGGCGGGTTGTCCCACTTTCTCTGAGACTTCAGGAACAGAGCGAATGCGTTACCACTAAGCTGGTTGTTAGTTCCAGTCTTCACGTAAGTGTAATCCCCACATCATGGCATCTAACTCACCCAATTTGCTCACTGTTGTGGATGGAGTTGAAAAGACCTGTTCAATTCTCTTATTAATACTTTGATTTTACACCCTGGGGATCGGGAGGTTTATAATACCTTTAGCAGCACTGACATGAGCCCCGACAAACATACGCAGGCCAGGAGTCCGTGGTGCCAGGGGCATGGCTTCGGCGTCCTTTTCTTCCTTGGTCTTTCTGGCTTTCTTGGCAGGAGCCTTCGCTTGCTTCGAAGGGGTAGTCGTAGCCTTGCCTTTGGGCTTGCTTGTAGGTTCTTCTTCTACCTTTGGAGCTTCTTCTTCTTCGTCGTCAGATTTGATGGCAGTTACCTTGTCCTGATTGTCGGCTTGTTCTTTTTTGATAGACGAGCTTTGAGATTTCTTACCTCGGGTAGTCTTCTTCGGCGTAGGCTTGGCCTCCGCCTCGGACTCTTCAGAGGATGAGGCTTCCTTCAGACTAACCCGCGACTTTTGACGTTTTGTTCGCCTCAAAGGGGATTTCTCTGGTGTTCCATTACTCAGATTTCTCTTGTGGCCCTCCTTGGGTGCCGTAATGGGCTCTTCCTCGTCTGGATGAGAAACACACATTTCCAACAGTACTGCTTGCTGGTCAAGAGGAACTGATGAGGATGATGCTGCCGATATCTTTTTAATGGAGATGGACCCGGTTGGCTATCAGAAGACTGGGTGGATCTCGAACCTGATTGGAGGTTCAATTGGCTTCAGCTGTCTTCAGGCTTGGGGACCACAGTCAAGCTTCAATGGTATTGAAATGCAGTTTGATAGAGGGTCAATTCAAACTATGATGGAATTGCTTAATTTTTCATGGCTTACTCAATCAAACACATGACCAAATTGACTTCTGGGATTGCTCCTTCCTGGACTTCTTCCACTGCGTACCTGCCCTTTCTGTCTTCATGATGTCACGTGTTGATCACCGGGGTAACTCTCACGTGATGTTTATCGATAACCCAAATTGGATCAACTTGCCCCAATTTGGGAAGGCACAATCCGCAGCCCCTCGGACTCGACTTAATTCGGTTTCGACAATTTGACTTCATTCCGAATCTCCCCCACATTTTCACTCGCACTAGGGAGCTGGTGCTTCGGTCTCGAACAATATGGCGGCCCCCGGAGACCTGGTCGATTTCGATATCATCGAAGCTCAGAAAGAAAACGTCCAATCCCTGCCCGGTGGTCGATCAGCCCGACAGCTTGCCCAAATATTTTCGGCGGGCAGCAATAGCGACAAAATCCCCTCGCCCTCGCCAAATGACACAAGGACCCTCAATGGTGCAATTCGTCAAGAATACGAGAGCGAGCTCGAAGCTATTGCAGAATCGGACGATCCCCTCGATGTTTACGACCGCTACGTGAAATGGACGCTCAACGCCTACCCATCTGCCCAGGCCACTCCGGAGTCTGGTCTCCTGCCACTTCTTGAGCGTGCAACGAAGTCATTCCTCTCATCTTCCCACTACAAGAACGATCCTCGGTATCTACGTCTGTGGCTCCACTATATCCGACTGTTCTCAGATGCCCCGCGCGAGACTTTTGCATTTCTTGCTCGGCATAATATCGGTGAAGGGTTGGCCCTTTTTTATGAGGAATTTGCTGCATGGCTCGAGGGCGCTGGACGCTGGAACCAGGCGGATGAGGTTTACAGGCTCGGTATGGACCGGGAAGCTCGCCCTGCAGAACGGCTTTTGCGCAAGTACAGTGAATTTCAGCAACGATATGAAGCTCGCCCTCAAGACGCCGGTCCTTCCTCTCCTGCTCTTCCAGCTGTACGTCCAGCACTAGCTGCTAAGATGGATCCATTTGCCCCCTCCGAGACCTCGTCGGACCCGCAAGCTGCGCGCCCATCACCCTCGGCAGGCGCTGCTCCGAAGACCAAATCTGGGAAACCAAAGATGGCTATATTTTCGGATGCAGATGCAGAACCATCCAGCCAACCTGCGACGAGCGGACAAACAAAGGGATGGGAAAGTATTGGGTCGATGCGAGAACGTAAGAAGGAAAACGAAGTGGAGGCAAAGCCGTGGGTTGGAGAAACATTGAAGGCTGGGAAGAAATCGGGGCCAACTCAGAAGATGGCCATCTTCAGGGACGAGGTAAGTCCGCAATTTCATGTTGCTTAACCCCTTTTAGACCTTCCTTATATTTACGATCACAGGACTAATTGCTGGCTTAAACCTATGTTTCGATCGCATGTAAACAGTCCAATCCAATTTCACCTCCTAAAGAAGAAAAACCTCCAAAGCAAATTCCAGAACATCATATAAGGGAAGCGATCAATCCGCGAACGGGTCGGCGTGAACGCGTTTTTGTCGATCTAGAAGCCGTATATCCAGATTACAGGAATCCAGCCAATGAAATGAGCTTTGAAGAGCTGAGAGCTATGAAGCGCGGCTGGCTGGACAAGGACTGGCGATCCCAAAAGGAGCCTCTGAAACAGATATCAGGCAACCCCAAAGCAGCAAGCCTTGAGGATGATTTCCCAGACCGAATAGAGCAAAAGTTGACAATTGATGGACAGCATTCTCAACATCAGGAACAAGACGGACGTCATGAGGGCAAAGCCGAGAAGTCCAAAAAATTCAAGGTGCACGGAGACACCCAAACAGGTGAGAAATTACTACTTTCGCTTCATTTATGTGCTGCGTCGAGCAATTGGCTGACTTTCTTCCAGTAAAAATGAAATTCGATTCTCCTTCGAAGTCCAAGGTCCGACGAAAGAGTACCAGAGAGCCAACGATGACAATGCATACCCGTGCTGCAACGGACGAGATTTACAGCATCTTCAATCAGCCCTTGAAGGCAGAGGAAGACGCAGCTGATAGCTTGTACGGCAGTGACTATGACGACGATGACTGTGCTAGCATCGCAGATAGTACTGCCACCGGTCATATTTCAGCAACTTCAAGTGATTTTGGGGACGAGGAAACACAAACCTTCCACAGGTCATTTGACGACACCGGATATGCTGACACTACGCGAGCTGAAAGTGTTGTAGGGGATGAGTGGACCAAATTCACCGCTAGAGATGTTCCTGACGTTGAAGGCGCGGATTTTACCTCCCATTCCCATGTCAGCGAGGAAGATGGTTATGATTCTCAAAATTCCGCTCCCGGTAAAGAGCGATTTGTACCGCAAATGCCGGATGACTATAATCCGCCTTATGGGACATATCGTGATCCTGCAATCATGGCTCAGAACCGACTGCCATTCATGACCCCGATTGTTGAGCGTACCGAAAGCTCCATTTCTATGACGGCCGCCCGGAACACTCTTTATAATGCAAAGACTCCTTCCAAGGCGCGAACACCATCTGGTGTTCCCCAGATGGGCAATTTGCTGCTCTCGAGCCCTGTTGGTGCCCCGACGCCGTACCACGGGGATAACACGATTTCATCCATGGCCGATGCTCCCTTCAGCCCGACTGCCTTCAAAGCATTGGCGCCTAAATCACGTCGCAAAGAACCCATTATCCGGGATATGCAATGCAATCCGACCGACAAGGGCATTCGAAACACGATTTTGAATGCTCTGGAACCCCAACTTGCCACCTATTCTGGTTATCACGGACATACCAAAGACAGCAACTACGCCTCCATGATTCAGAAATTCGTCAAGAACCACACTAGGAAATCAAGAGTCGGCGACGACGAAAATAATGACACGCCGATTCTTGCATTCCCTGGCGCAGAACGAAGCTACGCCATCCGCCGAGAACTGGGAGCGGGTGCTTATGCTCCAGTTTACTTGGTGGAAAGTGTTGACAGTCGCAATTTTGATTCCGAAGATGAAGAATCAGATCCCAGTGGCTTGGCGAGTAAAATCAGTCCATATGATGAGCCTCGACACCCATTAGAGGCTGTGAAGGTAGAAAATGGACCATCGAGCTCTTGGGAATTCTATATGATCCGCTCTGCGTATGAACGCCTCAGTCATTCAGCAGGACATGTCCGCGCAACGGACAGCATTGTCCGGGCCCACGAACTTCATGTCCATCAACGAGAAAGCTTTCTAGTTGAAGATTATAGGGGTCAAGGGACACTCCTTGATCTGGTCAACGTAATCCGCAATGACCATGGCTCTGACGGAGGGCTCGAAGAATCACTTGCGATTTTCTTCTCTGTCGAGCTCTTCCGCACTATTGAAGCCCTCCACGCAAACGGACTCTTGCACGGCGACATCAAGGCCGATAACTGCCTGGTCCGTCTTGATGATGCAGACCCAGACACGCCCCTATCAAAATCACTTTCGCTTCTTGATCTCGATGACGAGGCTCCTGAAACTCGAGACAGCATCTATTACTCACCCAACGGTCTGCATGGCTGGAAAAACAAGGGTCTCTCCCTTATTGATTTCGGTCGCGGGATAGACATGCATGCCTTCCAGCCAGGAGTCCAATTCATAGCGGACTGGGAATTATGTGACCACGAATGCAATGAAATTCGTGAGGCGCGGCCCTGGACTCATCAAATCGATCTATACGGTATTGCCGGCACAATTCACGTCCTCCTATTTGGCAAATATATCGAATCTGTCCCTGTCCGCACTAGCAGTGGGGCTGGGGGACCTGGTTCAACTTACCGACTCCGCGAGTCGTTGAAGCGGTACTGGGATCGAGAGTTGTGGTCGGATGTATTCGATTTACTGCTCAACCCTGCCTCTGACCGCTGGGTTGCCATGGAGCAAGAAGATGGAGAAGAGAACCTGACCCATAATGAATCCGGGGCTGTCTTGCCTGTTCTGGCCTCTATGCGTTTTGTCCGTCGCAAGATGGAAGATTGGCTAGTCGCCAATGCAGAGAAGAAGGGCCTGGCGCAGCAGTTGAAGAAGATCCAGTCTATTCTCGCTGACAGGAAGAAGAAGCTCGAACGGACCTGATCATCATTTCCCTTTGTTTGTTTTGTGCTGTTTGTCTCGATTGGATTCCTTGTCATGTTTTATGAAATCTCTATACCCATATCCCATACCTTCCTTGGTTGCACATCAACATTTGTTGGCTCATTGATTCCAACTCTTATTTGTTTTGCCCATATTCTGTTTAATAACAATTCCAGTAGATATCTTCATTTCATTGTCCTTATCTTTTCACCATCCAGGCTTACATCCCAAAGTCCACAGGTCCGGGGTTGACCTACTATAGCAGCCATGATAGTTCATATCACTGTAGTGGCTCTCTCAATCATTATTAGACTAGCAAATCTACTCAAGGTTCAATGGAATCCAATAATACCGGATGAAATATATGAGCACTCTTGAATGGATAATCCCGATGATTCAGTACTAACTGCTCTGGATTGCCAACGTCTTATCAGCGTGAGTCACGTCAGAAATGCAACTTGAAGATCCCCGCACCAGGCGGGTTCGGCCGCACCGCGGTGGATAAAACTCCGTTCCGGCTCGAGTCTGTCTCTATCCTAGCTTCTCTGATCAACATCTCTGGGCTCAAACTTATCTGGAAATTCAAATTCATCAATCCCTTATTTTACCATGGCCTCTAAATCAGAAAATAAGAGACCCTTCCCACAGCCTGCCGCGGGGTACACGAGGCCATTTTGGCGAACCTCCCTCCATCCGCTAGATAATCATCAAACAACTCCAGATCTGCCATCTGAGACAGATATCCTGATTATTGGCGGTGGCTACGCCGGTGCTTCAATTGCATATCATCTTTTTCCGGAAGATCAAAGTGCCAACTCGCCGCGAGTTGTTCTCCTCGAAGCCCGAGAGCTATGCTCAGGCGCCACGGGGCGCAATGGTATGGTTCCCGGACTGGATCAACATGTTTGATAAGCTCCTTCTTAAATATTTTCATGCAGGAGGTCATCTCAGACCAGATCTCTATTCGATGGCACACCAGTATATAGAGCGGTACGGACTTGAAGCCACAGCTGAAGTTATCAGATTCGAAATCGCCCATATGAAGGAGATAACAGATCTCGTCGCTCGAGAGAATATCGACTGTGAACTCACACTTGCCAAGTCTCTTGATATCTACATGGATGAAACAGAGTTGCAGAAAAGAAAGGAATTTATTGATTTCCTACGAACCCAGAATCTCGACTTCATGGATGATGTGGAATACCTGTCTGAGACAGAAGCACAACAAGTGAGTATACCACTTTCTCAATAAACCCCAAAATAATTTCTAATGCTAAAACTCCCCAAGAAAGCTCACGTCCAAGACGCAAAGGGTGGTTTCAGTTTCTCTGCTGGCCATCTTTGGCCATACAAGCTCATCACCCAACTTATCGCGTTGGCCGTATCCCGAGGCCTAAATCTCCAAACTCACACTACGGTCTTGGGGATCGGAGAAAGTCGCACCGAAGACGGCCTTTGGCCGGTAAATACTAACCGGGGAACTATTCACGCGCGGAAAGTCATACTAGCGACAAATGCATTCACGAGCTCTGTGGCTCCCGAGTATGCGAAGGCTATCATCCCCTGCAAGGGACTCTGTACGCAAATTGAGGCTGCTCCTGGTGCACCGTATCTGTATTTACCCGAGACATACGCTATTCGACATGGGCCAGGGGCGTTCATTTATCAGATTTCCCGCAATGATGGCTCAATTATTGTTGGTGGGGCTGCTTATATCTTCAAGGATGATCTTGAGGAGTGGTATAACAATCCTGATGATGGATCATTGATTCCGAAGGCGGATACCTATTTTGATGGGTATATGCAGCGTACTTTCTTTGGCTGGGAGGATAGTGGAGCGGAAGTGAAACACATTTGGACTGGAGGTAATTCCCCCTTCTTTTAGCAAACTATCTAGGTACCTACCTAGGTACCTACTAGGTACTACTAGTGGTGCCTACTTGATATTGGACTCGAGGCTGACACTGGCATGTGATATCTGCCATCTCTAGTTATGGGATATAGTGCCGACTCTCTGCCTCATGTGGGAGAGGTTCCAGGTAAGCCAGGGCAGCTAATTGCCGCTGGTTTCAATGGCCATGGTATGCCTGTGGTGTTCCTATCTGGAAAGGCTGTCGCGGAGATGGCACTCAGGTCCATTTCTTTCAAGGAAACAGGCCTGCCGAGATTATTCGAGACAACGAGTGTTCGTTTGGATCCAGTTTATGATGATATTCTGGGATAACCATAGCACGTATACAGTTGTAGCAAATGCATAGTTCATAGGAAAAATAACGACATGGCACTTGGAAGTGGTTTTGTGCAAGAAGAATTCACAGGTCGAGGAATTCAAGCTCTGGTACTAAATTACAGCCTTGGAAAACTCCGATCCTCATTTCTCCTTCAGAGACTCCAAAATTCCATTGACATCAATGAATTTGAGCTCTTCAATAGTTTCTTTCCACAGTCTTTCCCTGATCCTTTCACCCTCCTCCGTGTAATTCAAAGAAGGATAACTGATAAGTAAGTCAGCAAATAATCGTCACGGATGCTAAAGACAATTTATCCACTTACGGTATGATCTCCCAATTCATCAAAATACAGCCATGCGACTCCTTTCCCTTCGTAATGGTCGCATCAAGATACGTAGATACCCCATCTTCCATACTGCGAGCCGTAGTAGCTTTCAGTATACCCAGAGCTATCCTGGCTGCCGTAGGCACGTCACGCTGTAGCTCAGTGCCTTTGATGAATCCCGGTTCCACGATATTTACGATGACTTCGTCGGCAGAAACAATGTCCGTAAGTTTCCACAGGAAGATTTGGCCGAGGAATTTAGACGTAGGGTATAAATCGACATGGTCGAAGAATTTTACGTCGTCAAAGGCCTTCAGTAGTGGGACCTCATTCTTCTGCGCAAATTTGGCAGTTAAAGAAAGCATTGTTGTAACAACTGTCAATCGGCCGGGTATACCAGCTGGAGACTTCTTTTTCAGAAGTGGGAGGAGAAGAATCGACAAGAGCATTGTCGAGAGAAAGTTGACTTGCATGGTTTCCTCATGGCCTGTACTATCGGCGATCTTGAAGGTAGATTTTGTCATCCCAGCATTTAGGATGGCAATATCTAGCCGAGGCAGCTCTTTCTCGACCTTTGAAGTAAATACCTGGATCGAATGGTAGGACAACATGTCAAGCGGCCAAACCCGGATTGTAGCATTTGGGTATTTTTCTCTCAGCTTTGCGGCGGCATCTTCACCTTTGCTCAGAGAGCGTACGGCGATGATCAACTCCGATAAATTGTAAGAAAGAAGTTGTTTTGCGCATTCTAGACCAAGGCCAGTGTTGGATCCTGTGACAATAGCAACTCTTCCCGAGAGATCGGTATCCTTTGGAAGGTACTGAGGTGTTGAACAGAATTGGTTCTTGATGAACTGATTCGGGAAAAAGGGCGTAGTTGAGGGTGGTAGCTCTTTTGAGGATGTCATGGTTGCTTAATGCTACTACTACCAGTAGTATCAACTAGTAGTTCTGGAATTCCCCAGGTTGGCGTCTCAAAAACTCGAAATATGAAGTTGTGACTTGTGTCGTGACAAGAAAATCGAGGCTGGCGGGCACATGTGCGTCTTATAATAACGTCTCCGGCGGAGTTTAGGCTACGTCCGTGACCTCTCGGTATATATGCTATCTCCAGAGCTTCCAATTATGATATCGCTAACTGCGAACATGGCTTGGGGCTTTGAATCTTTGAACTTGGTTAAGGTTGCTGTTTTGGGGAGAGTTACTCCACATTCCATCAATTGAAGCCAATCACCTACCATAACTATACGCTAATCCGCAATAGGAATACAATATCGTGCATTAGCGCCACTAAATCAAGTAAAGATCGTCGTGTCAACCATGTACGGTCGACTCGCCCCTCCATTCTCCAAGCTCCCATGGCCTAACGCGTGCTTCAAGCCCATATCTTTTGAGATCTGATACTTCAATCGGCTTGATTGAGGCTTGAGCAAGCTCAGTTTACGCTGTATTCAATCAGTTCACCCACCAAACTCGAGATGTTTCTTGTCGAGGGTCACACACTGTTTGATTGTCCACTGAGAGCTTGGAATGGCTCCAAGGGTCTCTAAAGGAAGCATGAGAGGAGAGGCGAAGTATGCAAAATGCCGCGCATCAAAATAAATGAGCTGAAATCATTTATATATCTTTATTTGGACCATGCACTATGATGCACACTTCACTAGCATCATTGTTGACTCTCATTGTGCGTTTACCTGAGCTTTTCTTTCGTGGCTCCAAGTCAGCTAGGTCATTCATAGGAAATACTATGCCACATCCCATCCGATTCCAATGAGGCTACGATATCGCCCGCGGTCAATCAAGATGCTACAAGATATCCCGACAACCCATATCATCAATTGTGGATTAAATAAAGCTATCGAATGTTGCACACATGCTAGGATATTGTATAGTGCGAGAGTTGTAGCCTGAATACCAAGGCACCGAATAATGACTCAGCACGCCTTCCACTCGAGTGCCGCGGTCAGATAACCTCACTTTCATCAATGATGGACGAGTAAACCCATCATCTCTATCTTCATTCGGGTGAGCTATCAGAAATCCAATGCCGACAGCTGCACGGCGCTGCTCAACAACGTAGGAGTGTGTGCACACTCACCGTCGGCATGGACGCCCCACCAGAGAATGGTAAGCTCGGCCTAACGTTGAGTCCGTATACAACGATATAAAGTCGGACAGCTAGTGACACAGAAGTAGGGGAAACGCCATTCATTTTCATGGATGGTCTGCACAAAGCTGGGCCCGATAAACGCAAGATCATCCGGAAACATGTTATGCTGGGTAAAAACCGTGGCAAGGCCCGGAAGACCAATACAAAAGCACCACGAGATCTGGGATCCTCCAGCACCCAATTGGCAGGGGCAAATGAATCCTTGGTGCCAGTCTTTAAAATGAGATATCCATCTATACCCAAAAAAGTTGGAAATGAGCTTTCTTTCACAAAGTTTGCCGCCGAAGTCGAGCCGAGTCTATTGCAAGAGATGTTGAGATGTAAGTGCTCGATACCACAATATATTTGGTGACGGGCAAAGCTTGAAGCAATACATTGAATACTCGCAGCAGTTGACAGTGCATTTTTGCTGATTCAAAACTACTAGTCTGCTTCATGGCAAAGCAAGTCATGCATCCCTTAGCAAGCTGCATCGACTTTCACAAGAACGACAAGGTCGACACGCTATATTTCGACTTGCTGACTTACGATGTTGCATACTTTCATTCTGTGATCTTCCTGTGTCAGGCATATTCGTCTCTCTTCTCAGGCTACCAGACTAGAGCGTCTGCGTGTAAGGAGATGGCGCACTATTCTGAAGCCCTTCGACTGCTTCGCAGAAGACTATCAGGCCAAAGCACAGAAAAAGAAACTTGGGACTCTACAATTCTCATTGTTCTGTTCTTGGCCACACATGCTCATCTCGTGGGGCATATGAACTCCGCTAATTATCATCTTCAAGGCCTGCGCAAAATGACTGAAATCAAGGGCGGCATATATGCATTTGCGTATAATCCAAAACTTATCATGGAGTTAATGAAGTATGTTTTTCTTAGTGATTTTCTATGATGTGCCCATCTGCTAACAGTCTGCCAGGTGCGATTTAGCAATGGCCATTAATCACGGCACAGAGCCCGTATTTTTTGCAGATCCTTCACTGGAGCCACTTTTGCCTTATGATTTAACACCGCCGATCAAAGATACGTCACCAGGGGGTGAGAGCCCACTGCAGTCGGTCGCACTAAGCATTTGCAAGGACCTTCAGCAGGCCTGGACAGCGATGGGTAAATTCTGCATGGCAATCAACCGCGTGACCAAGAGCAAGCGTCGATTGCCCAAAGAAATCTTATTGACCAACATGGGCTCTGTGATGTATCGCATAGTTCGCATGAAGTGCAAGCTTAATTCGATGGACGAACTCATCCGCCTCGGGCTCCTGGCTTTCTCTTCGCACATCTTCTTACGTGTGCAAAATGTGTCGACTCCGCACACATACTTTCCCGACTTGTATCGTGCCCGCCTCCTAAGTCTACGACCTGGACATTCCCCTTCAATTAGCCTCGTCTGGCTCCTCATGGTGGGCGGTATCTCACTATTCACCTCGGCCGATGACTATTGGTTGCTTCCTTGGTTACATAGTTGCCTAGTCACCTTAGGGGTGAATAATTGGGATGAACTTCGCTATCAGATGAAAGAGCTGTTGTGGATAGACACCTTGCATGACAAGCCTGGTCAGGCCATTTACGACACCGTGTACCAGGGCCTCGGAACGAGGGCGTTTGATCCGAGAATAGGAAATAGATAGTGTCGAGTCTGATTCCTGAATCGGGTCGAAACTCAGGTTTCCTTTTTTTTCGCGCATCCTGCCCGGCTGGTCAGTCTAGATTTAATAGTTTATTCAAGACCCAAGGACCAAGCTATGCGGAATTGGTCTTATCGAATCAGCTAAGCCCTCAGGGGAGGACCCGGAGAAGGGTTGCCCAATTTTCGGCCAAAACTGATGTGTGCCCAAGACACGAGTCATTCAACATACTAATAGTGCTAATGAATGCAGCAATGAGATGTCATCCTTGTTCCAACTTGAACATGACTGGCTGTGTTTGCTTGGTATATTGAAGTTAATTTGAGATAGCTCATCCAAGTCTTACAGTCACACAGAAGAATAACCTAGCATCAAGCTACTGCATGCACTCCAGGCGTCTTGAAAGGATTCAAGCTGTGATCGACTTGCTGCATCATTCACTGGAAACCCACCTCTCTGCATGTACGTTCACTTCAGCATTGGCCAAGTCGAAATGGGGACCGCTCAACCAGGTTTTCGGAACACCATCACAGTACGGAGTAGCTGGATCATCACGCCCCCTTTTTCTGCATGAATACTGTACATTCCCCTCTCGGGTTCCATAATTTCTATTCAAAGAAATCCGGGGGGACTTGCCATTTGCCGGCAGAAATTGTGGAACTTCTCGAATCTCCACACGCACTCATGCTGTCTGGCCAGGGCGCTAAATGTGAGGTTGTCAATAGTACGATTCCTTCACAGCCTGGAGTCAAAACCCAACCACTCAGATACCGAGAGTGGTCAGCGAGCACGTAAGAACGCGATAAGACCCGGACACTTCGAGAGTCCGAGATGACAGGGTTGTCACACCAATCAGTTACTTCGAGCCGAAACAAAAGGATCTTCGGTGGCGCAGTCCACTTTTCGCCAGAGGGGCCATTGTGCAGCCCTGTCTGTCAATATCTTCTTTGAGATACTGCGCTTTACAAGTGGATCTTTGGTTGTCAATAGTCCTGGGCTCGGTGAAGAACCGGATGTGCTTATTTTGAGCAATGGGCACATAGCTGGGGTTGCGGCGTCCCAGCTACCAGGTTTGACTCCCCCTTCCCTGATTTTATGACCCCAACGCCAAGGTGAAAGCTAAGCTCTGGTTGGTATAGTGAGCAAGACACTATCAATAGTGACCCACATGAGGACGGATGAGGGACGGGAGCGCGGACGGGATCTCCCTCGTGCGCGTTCGCGTTCCCAGCGTATCGTGTTCTAACGTATCTCGTGCCTCGCGTCATACATTGATGGGCCTGGGGCCTCCGAGATTGCAAGCAATCTGATATACGGAAGATGAGGTACATACATCATCCATCATTCTGACAGGCACATGTTCGACATTAACGGACTACAGAACATTGACAATAATATCTGATCGCATATCTCGGGAATAGCGGGTGGTTTTTCCAATGCGCTTTCAAATTGAAAACAAACGGCAAGAGAAAAAAAAATGGAGATGGGGGGCCAGCACTTCAAATCAAAAGCAATGCCTGCCTAGGTGTGCCTAAAAGCAAACCCAGTCAGGCCTATGTTGTGGAAAAAGAAAGCTGAATCGCAATTGCACCTAAAGCCCTAAAGCCGAAGGTGCTTTTATCCCTGCTATCGGAGAATATACATACACACTGCCGCGGCTGCAGGATTAATACCCATGTGCACACTCGAGTTCCATGATGATGGTTTGAAATGTGTACTAACTTCGATAGTTCGGTACATCGATCGATCGATAGCGGCACAAATCGAGATTAGTGGTTTGTTCCTGCAGGAAGCCTCGCACAAATTCCAAATGCATGCTCCACAATCTACTTTTTTAGGCTTAACGGTTCCACTTTGCGACCTCCTCAACTTGGTACGATCTACAGGGGACAATTTCGCATCGACGAAACGCTGCACTTGGATAACTGTTTTAACTCGGCGCCGGCCGCATGTAACCACCCACACGGCCGGCACCCACTTTAGCCTTGTTTTGTTGATATAATAACGCGTCCCCACGATCCCGCCGCGCTGGATTTGATGTTTGTTAAGCTATCCAACTTCACCACATTCCTTCAGCTTCGTTAAGCAACAAATCCCCCTCCTTCGCCATGGGATCGGAACTCAATGTATCAGCCGACTCGAAGGCGGAGCTCAGAATCGATGCAGTCACCATTTGGTGGTGCGTCTGGACTGTCGTCTGGACCAGCCTTTTGGGAGTCGGCATGTGGTTCCTGATCCGTCATCGTCAGTCGCCTATCCTCCGAATCCGCGGCCTCGGACTGTCACTCTCTGCCGTCGTACTTTTGCATATTTACTGGGTCCTGGTTCAGGTTGGTCTCTTGTATGGTGCTCTTGCACCGGGAGATGCCCAATACTGGATCATGGGCCTCTACCTGCCTTGCGGCCTTTCTCTTTTCCACGCTTCCAATAGTCGATTCCTCCATGTCGCCAAACTTCAGAAGAAATACGTTGATGGCGGCAAGGCCATTCTAACTTCCTCTCCTCAGCCTAAGAATCAGGGAGGTCTGGTCAATCGCTTTCTCAGCCTCGCTTATAATACTCGCATCCTCATTCTCGTCGGTGCCGGTATGTTCATTCAGATCTTCCTCACGGTTCTCATGTGGGTTATCTCCCGCAAGTATCACAGCAGCTGGGGTATTCCCGGTACCGAAACTCACGGCACCGCAATGGAACAGCTGACTGAGATGGGTCGTGGATGGGAATGGTGGCCCGGTGTCGTCTTGCAATTCTTCTGGGCTTGGGTCGTTGCCCCGGTCATCTTGTGGAAGTCTCGTAACATCCACGATACTCAGGGCTGGAGAACTCAAACTATTGGTTGCTGTCTATCTGGTCTACCCGCCACCCCGATGTGGCTAATCGCACTTTATGTCGATGGGATGAAGGACGTCAACAACGTCTGGATCGCCCCCCAATGGATCGCTCTTTCTGTTATGTTCATCGAAATCTTCACAGTTTTCCTCCCCTGTTGGGAGATTATGCGTCACCAGTCTCTTCGTCAAGAGACTCTCGATGCGATCTCAAACTGGGAGAAGAAGGTCAAGGGCTCAACTTCTGATGACAAGTCCATGAACTCCACTTCTACCATGGTCGACTCCCTGCTCTCTGTTGGCTGGTCGACTAAGGGCTCTGTCAAGAGTGACAACAGCTCCTCGCGTGACAGTATCCTAACCATGGGGGCCCTAGAATACGTTCTCGAGCGCAACCCGGACCCGCTGCAGAAGTTCTCTGCTCTCAACGACTTCTCTGGCGAGAACATCGCTTTCCTCACCAGCGTTGCCGAGTGGAAGAACTCCCTGCCCCAGGCTATTCTGGATGGACCTGGCGCCAAGGACGACAATCTCCGTGACCTCCTCCGCGAGCACTTCAACCGCGCCCTGCACATCTACGCCGAGTTCATCAGTGTTCACCACGCCGAGTTCCCCTTGAACATCTCTTCCAATGATCTCAAGCACCTGGAGTCTGTTTTCGAGAAGCCCACCTCTATCCTTTACGGAGAGGAGCGTGAGGTGGATCCCGTCAGCCCCTTCGACAAGTTCACTTTCGACGCCCCATCGCCCAGCAAGTCCGAGTTCTCTGAGAAGTGCACCACCAGCTCGATGTCTTCCATCAAGGACCGAGTCTTGTTCTGGGGTGATATTCCTCAGGATTTCTGCGCGAACATCTTTGATGAGGCTGAGAAGAGCATCAAGTACCTTGTGCTCACCAACACTTGGCCCAAGTTCGTCCGGAACCACCGCCGTCTCTCGGCCAGCTCGGAGGCTACTCTCAATGATTCCTCCAACATGGTTTAAATTCTAGCCAGTTGGGATTACGGGATACGAGACAAGTGAAGACCCTGCCTGTTACATACTAATTTGACAATAATGTGACTGGATTTTTATACCCATTGATGTATCATATAAGCTTTAATTGATAATGACCCCCAATATACCCTTCTGTTGTGAATTGAATACCAGCCACTATTTGTTCAAACATTTTTGAGTTTATGACTATCAACTTCCCATCACTTCGGGACTAGCCTGCCGAAATACCAGAAGTGCTCATCTTTCAGAGTTTCCATTTTTCATGTCTCCACCTTGACGTTATTTTCTGACTTCTTGGGCCCATTTCCCGCCCAAGGGCCCACGACAAAGTTTGGTACCAGGGGCAGCGGGTCCTCAGATGCGGATTTCGGCGAGGTCAAAAAAAAGGCAAGATCAACAATTGGAAAATCAGATCTGACCTAGCAGATTTCAGTACCAAAACGGGTCTGCAAATAAACAAGCTCGCCAACGGTTTCCCCCTCGAATGTCAATCTACCACGAGAAAGTTCCAGCAGCATTGAGGAATTTCCCAGCTTCAGAATCACGTTTGCCCTCAATTATATCGAAAAGGCCTCGTGCCGAATCTAATGGGTCCCCGGCGGCCCCGCCAGCGCTGACTGCCTCTTCGGATTCCCCACGCAAGTTACTCCGAACAAGACCGGGACAGTAAGCGAAAACGCGGACATTCTGGCTTTGAAGCCGCTTATGTTGTTGTAAAGTGGCCATGTTTAGCGCAGCTTTACTCATTCGGTAGCCTTCAAATGGTGCATGATAGTGAGGTTGAGATGGGTCAGCTGCCATGCCAAGTGAGCCTAGACCGCTGGACACCTGGATCAAGCAAGGGCGTTCAGATTTAAGCAATAGTGGCACAAATGCCTCCGATGTAAGGTATGCCCCTGTGACATTTGTGGCAAAGATTCTGGTCAACTGTTCCCGAGCGGTGTACCCATGAGCTGTAATTCCGGCATTGCTGAGGAATACATCCACGCGCCCGAAGTCTCGTTCTACCTGCGAAACTGCCGCTGCGATGGAAGCGTCGTCGTTGACGTCGATCTGGAGAAGTGATATAGCTCCCTTGATATCGCCACTGGCTTTGATCTCGTCTAATGCGACTTGACCTTTCTTCGTGTCTCGGCAGCCCATTATCACATGATATCCAGGGTGCGAAGCAATAAATTTGGTAGTGGCATAGCCGATGCCAGAGTTGGCACCTTTGGAGGGTTAGTGTTTGGTTTCTAAGAAAAGTCGGAGGGTTCAAGCCCCTGTACTTGGGCTGTCTTACCAGTAACCACGACGATTTTTGAAGTGGTCATGTTGTGCAATAAAATAATTTCTATTTTATGATACCCAAAATCAATAGGAAAATAAGATCTTCAGACTAGGATTGGAGGCTTTAAATAATTCAGATGATTTTACCTGATGCGTGGTCTATCTATATCATCTAATAGAGTTAGATGCGCAAAGTCCGCAAGAGACGTTCGAGTTTCGGGAATACAATGCTTTAACTCCGAGTTCGTTCCCCGGACTTACTCCCTCAAAGCCGAATTGTCTGATATCAATATACCATTTACCCTTTTCGATGACTTTGAAACTTGAATTATTCAGACTCGTATACAATCGCATTTTTGAAGCTGATGGTGATGCAGGAAAGTTGTTATCCGTCTTTAATAGTAAGTCTTTCGCTAAGAGCATCAGAATTCAGATACCGGGATTTTCAGGCTATCTTCAATCTCAGGGTGAGAAACTTAATAGCACGACGTGTTTTTTTTCCCGGAATTTTTGAGGAATCTACCTAAGTCACTTTTTAGCTCCCTTGATCGGATGATTCGGGATTAGAGGCTCATTTCTAGCCCGAGCCTTGAAAGACAAGGCGCCCTTTTCAAGTTTTTCTCCATTCCTCATTGCCAGCATGTGCGGACAGGGATTTTTTTTTCAGTGATAGCCACGATGAAAACTATTAGTGGAAGGTAGGATTCAGTTCTGAGAAGCCATTCCGAATTTGAAGCTACCTATATTTTGACTTTTTTATCATATTATGATGAGCTCGGGATTCGGATGTAGTAAAGGTTGGGTTTCTTGATACTAGGTAGTAGTATCTTAGCCCTAGTACTATAGTTGGACCCTTCCCGCCTTTTATTTGATACTTGGAAGCTTCAGAATAACTCGTATGATAATGAAGCTACGAATTCATACAGTCAAGATATAATTAAACGCAGAATCTCTTGTTTAGCTCGGCTGTTTCGCTCGATGAGCGGGGTTTGGTCACTCCCGCTGGAAGTTCAACATTCCACATTCCAGATTTACCCCTTGGGACCCATGTGTGCATTTAGAGAATATTCTACCGATAGGTCATGATTGCCAGTATACAAGCTTTTTTCCGATTCACCGGCTATGATTGCAACTATTCACATTCTATCGCACTCTTTGGCGTTGAACAGTAACAACAAAGAGATGTTTCAATTATCCTGTTGTTCTAGAGGCTTGCATGGGCTGATGATAAAAGCCTCCATCGACCCCATCCTTTCTCAAAACATACGCCATTAGAAAATTTGTCGACAACTTCGTTTTTTCTTTAGTTCTTCAATTCTAACACTCCTTTTTCCTGTGGAGATTATTTGCTATCTTTCATTAAACGTCGCAACTCCCATTAATTTCGATACACTCTTTGATCAAACATTGCCTACAATGAAGGGACTTACTCTCGCCTCGCTTTTTATAGCCGGTGCACTCGCCCATCCATCAGGTCTGGTAAGTGATGCGATGCAGTAGTAGTACCTCATCTCGAAGGACTTTGACTAACTATTCTAGTGGTGGGGAACCGACACCTGTTATCCTAGTCCGGAAAACACAAACAACGAATGTCTGGAATCTCAGAAATCTGGCTTCGACTGGTCTGAGCTGGCAAACGGGGATAACTGGACCTTTGAGGGATTCAACTTTGTTGGATTCTCCCCTAACAATGTCTGTGGGGCTGCTGGTGTAAGTAGTACACCTGGGCATGCATCAACCTCTATTTCACGGCTCTAATGGAAACGATCAGGGCAAATGCATCGTGGGCAAGCTTTCTCGGGACGACAACTACATGCTCAGAGTAGATGCAGTTGACGCACCCTTTTCCGTGAGCAAGTTTCATCTTTCGACTTCCAAAAAGACCGATGTTCTCATCAACTATGGAATGGCCGATGGATCCTCTTGCCACCAAGTTACCTTCAGTACACCTGAGGGAAGGGATGTGAGCAACTCGCAATGCGGCGGTGCGGTTTCTGTGCAGTTCATGCTTCCGGAAGAGAGCAAAATTGGTGAATGCGATTTGAACATCCATGAAATCGGTTTCGACTGTTCTGGTGGACCAAAGACCCCAAGTTTCCCAGAGCCTAGTTCGAGTTTATCAACTCCCACGACCCATTCGTTTATCAGACATTCGACCACGATGATCGAAATTCCCTCGCATACGAGCAATACTAAACCAGTGGTGGTATCCACCGCATGGAGTACTGTTGAAACAACTGTGACCAAATGTTCTCCCGATGAGACCTTCTGTCCTGGCCACTCTGCCGTGGTGGTAACCTCAACCCACACTATCCCAACCACTCTATACGAATCAAAGACTGCGACAGAACTCACTTTCACCAGTCCCGCTAGTACTGTGACCTCTACCAGACCAAGCTCGCCCATTATCTCACCTCCGTGTCCCAATCTGGTACCAAAGTGCATCAACACTTGGCTCACAATTCCTCAGTGTTCCTCTAACAGCGACGCTCATTGCTTTTGCCCTTCATCTGAATTCACTGAAAAGGTCAAGTCCTGTATTCATGCTTGGGGCAGCTCTGAGAAGGAAATCAATTCGGCGCTTTCGTACTTTGCTGGGATCTGTGCTCCGTATGTACCAGAGAATACTGCTATCATCGACATTGTTCCAACTTGCACATCATCCCTCCCCATCACTGCGTCAACGGGTCATCTCGAACTACCTTCCACTACAGTTCTTCGAGGACAAACGGGGATGATCACTCCAACACCAAAGGTTCCTGAGACGACAGTTACCTGGTCCTCCACCACCATGACATGTCCGAAGGTTGGATTTAGCACATTCACTCAAGATGCGACACCGACTGTTGCTCTAGTCGTGCCGTACTCATCAACCAGTGTCCCTTCTACGACCAGACAGAATTCTGTTCCCTCGTCCTCGCCTAAGATGATGACTTCATGTGATATGTCTAAGACTAAGGCGACCGGACCTCCTGCCGAGCCAACAGAGACTGTTCATTATTCTAACTCTGGTTCAGGGGGGAATATCGGGGGCTTCTGGTCACTTTCTGTGATCTTCCTCGGCATCCTTCTCGTCTAATTTTGAGTGTGAGGGAATGTACCTAGCCTTTCTCTTCTGAAGATCTCATCAAAGACCAAGCCTGTCAAGACAGTCTCGGTTAAAACGGACTTCGTGGTGAAACGACAACAATTTATCTGTTCTGTATGAACCATTATTTGAGTTTAAAAGGCATCATAAGCGCGTGTATTTGTAGATGCAATTGATTTCCAACTTATACCCTAGGACTAAAGAAGGTCCCGGGATTTTAATGATACAAGAAGCGGAAATTAAGACTTTTAGATCACTTGTAGCCTGAGATCATTCAAGCAATGCCTTCAGCACTAGGTCCCATCTCACTCTTTCCTGACTGATCAATCTCCACCTTCTCCTCCGGTTCCCACATAGCCTCGCGCATGAACGTACTGCGAGCTCGAATTTGCGGTCCCTTAAGAACCAGCACGACAGGGACAACAGACAACGCAACTCCGATAAAGCCGAGAAGAGTACCAGCCCATCCGAAGCCCAGGTTACTGAACAACTGGGGCGAAGCAAGAGGTAAGAAAGCACCGAAAGAGTTTCGTCCTAGGGAAGCAGCGGAGAGGGCAGAAGCAGCATATCGCTCGTATGCATCGGTGAGGTAATTCACAACTGCCATGTAAATGGAGTAAATGCCAATTCCTGCTGCAGTAATACCAATTGTAGGGACAATCCAGTGAATATCGGGCTGACTGGCCCATCCATACCAGAATAGACCCGCAGCAAAGAGCAGACTACCAGGAATGGCGGTGTATAGACGCGCTTCTGGGATCGCACGGCCCGGTTTCTCGGTGTTCCTGCTTGCGGAGCGGAAATAGAACCAGTCCTGGAGAGGGTTGATGACTGTGCCGATAATCGCTCCTACGGAGATGGCAAGTTGCACGAGACCTGTTGCGAGGGTACCCCAGTTGTAGTTTGTTGAGTAGGTTTGCACAACACTGGAGAAGAACAAGTAGAGAATTCCCCATGCGAAACTGATCCAAAGCGTGAAGAATATCACGACCGGCTCTGATGTCAACATGCGAGTAGGGCGTTGGAAAGAGATTTTGAGTAAAGTCAGCTTGTTTGGTGCGTCAATCTCTGCGGCTGCGTAAATAGGTCGTCCAGTTTCTTTCCGAAGCTTTCGAGCACGGGCCTTGAGAATAACATCTGGTCGGGTTTCGCGGAGGATAAACCAGAATACGGGAATAAGCGCTGCGTTATAGATGATCTGAATATAAAAAATCCTAAAAGTACAAAGATGGACAGTTAGGATCATAGATTCTGAAGAATTATCGGGAAAATATGAGAGGGAGATGACATACCATCGCCAGGGCTCACTTCGGGGGATTTGCACAATTGCAGAGCCAATGAAAGGTCCAAGAGCAATACCAACAACACTGGTGAATCCGAAGATAGACATTGGCAGACTTCGTGCATGTTCGCCAAACCAAACATCACTGATACTTCCTCCGACAATATTAATCGACACTGACGAGGCGCCACCACCGAAGAAACGCGTTACAACCAGTGTAGCGAAGTTCTTAGCAAATGCCGAAGGAAAGAGAGAGATGACCAGGATAATGTAAGCTACAAAGTATCCTGGCATGCGACCCGATGACTCGGTAAGGGGCACAAAGATCAATGGCCAAAAAGCGGCACCCATATTCCATGAAGTTGTGGCCCAGTAAAGATTGGGGAATGGGGAGTTCTGAACGTTAAATTCCTTCTCCATCCAATCATTTCCAGATCCATAGGTACCTGCCGGGAGACCCGTGAGGATAGATCTTCAATAAATTATCAGTAACCGTTCCACCTTGACACTTTTGAGGGCAGGTCGTCTTACACGAAGCAAACGGTCAACGTCAGCAGCCATTTGTATTTGATGCTCCAGTTGAAGGGATTCTCCGGGTCGTCAGGACCATTCCAGGTATGTATTTCGATGTCTTTATAAGCGGGCATTTCATCTCGGACGTCCCCAGCAAACAGTCCCTTGAGTCTAGAAAGAGATGAGTCAGTGTGAGTTTCATAGAATGATCAAGATATCAGGAAAACCAACTTTCCCATCACACCTGTGCTGCGAGTCTCCGATTTCTGTGCAATGGTAGGCTCGGAAACTGCAGGCTTTGGCTGAGCAGCCTGAGTCTCATGCACCTCGTGAATTGAGTTTCCACTGCTCATCTCAGGCTGTTGGCTAGCCATTTTGTCCAAGCTTGCGAGGAAATGGTGTCAAGAGACAAAACAACGGCCAGTGGGAATTATCAGAGAAAAGAAAGAAAACACGGAATCAGTCGGACATATTTCTTTTCTTTTCTTTTTTTCTTTTTTCGGTTTTCTTTTTTGATTTGCGTGTTTTAGAACTTGCCTGGGGCCACCACATCCCGGTAGCCCCGATTATAGACCGACCGGCATGCCGAAAGCCAATTAGTATTCTCCGGTATCTTTTGAAATACTCCTTCGGGAAGCCGGTCGGGATTGGGTGGAAACTATGCTTCGTTCCAACGTTTAGAAACTCCACTGTCCTGACATTTCTGTGGGGCTAAAGATCAGTTCTTCCTAGGACTTCCTTGCTTTCTCGAACTTTATGGAGCTCACCTCAAACCAGTTCGTCCATTTGAAGGGATCCATGGATTATTTTAGCATGGTGTATTAACAACTTGGTCGCTATTCTCTTTGTCAGGTTTGCTTCCACAAGTTCCGGGCTCTAGATCTTGGTTTTTCCCACTCTTCTTTATCTTAGTTCAATCTATCGTGGGCTGGGATACCATATCTCATCCATAGCCGCGACTACTTTGATCGCTTTAGGATTATCTCTTTCTTCCCTCGAACTCCAGATCATGGAATTTTCATAGGCGATTGCCATGAGGAAATTCAACAGTCTGCTAGTACTACTCACGGTAGTTGAGAACTCGTACAAATTCCGTCTCAAAAGCGAAGTGATGTCATACGGATCCGCAAGCCATGTATCCACTTTTTTATTCTGACCCAGTCTGATTCTGCTTCCTAGGCTTATGAATCACGATTGAAACTTTTCATTCATTCAGCGCTACTAAGTTCCAAGGTAAGTATCGTTCTGGAACGTTTTCGAAGCCTGTCAGGTTGAGGCAAGATCACCTACTATCCTTCCTAGTATTCTATGGATTGTGTTTGCTAGCCGGGCATTCTCTTGGATGCGATTGCGATCGATATTCCGAACAAATAATACGAGGACCTATAGATAAAACGCCAAAAGGACAGTCATTTACATTCATTCATATCACAATTTGTCTATGAAGTCTTGTTGCCTAGTCTTATGGAATGTTTCTTGAGATTAAATAGAAACGCTTTCATGCCATTTCCCGCGACTAGGAACTTGAAGGTCTTTTTGGTGGGGCCCATCTCGAATACTAGTATTGGTTTACATCCTCATATTTTATCTGATTTACAATAACAGAGTCAGTCCATCTTATAAATAGGTAAATTAGTAAAATTCTGCGCGAAAGCAAATGGGTAAAGCCCTAGAGGCAAATGATGCGATCTCCCTATATCAAAGAACAAAGCTCTCAAAGGTACTCTAAGGAAGCATCATTCGCAACTGGCTGACACTACACTTTCATTCCCAACAGACTACTCCTAGTGGCTCCCGATTAAGACTAATATAGCTGGCAGGTTCGACTATCTCACAGATTCGCGAGGATACAATTTACAAGTATTTTTGTCGTGGGCTAAGTTAATGGCATGAAAAATGACAAATAAACTAACTCGTGTAGACTAATCAGTGGAGATATCTAGAGCTGAGGTACTACATAAAGAAATGGATGATGGGTTTTTTGATCACTAGATACGCCTTACCTACCTAGGTAGGTAGCCAACTAGTATTTTCTATGCTAAACCTCAGATGCCAAGAACCAATACTGTAGTGAATTCTCACCAAATACTCAAGCATACTTTTATTTTTTATTATTACCACCTAGGTAGAATTAAATTCGACTTATGAACTTTGGACGGTGTCAATGTACTGTGGCAGAATAGAGCTTCGGGGACATGGAATCGATCCAAGGTTCCAGGGAAAGAACATCAATTCAGGTCTAGTAGTACTCCGAGTTACTCTAAGTGACTACTATACGGTAGAACTCCAAAGTCTTCTTCCTCTTCTCCCTCTTCTTCCTCTTCTCCCTCTTCTTCCTCTTCTCCCTCTTCTTCCTCTTCTCCCTCTTCTTCCTCTTCTCCCTCTTCTTCCTCTTCTGACTTTAAGAATACCATAAACCAGAAATGTCAACATTCGAAGTCTCCTCACTCGGCTCGAGTAAATTTCACTCTAAATATTTCAACACTTCTATCATGCTTATCAATTTGCCTGTGGAAATTCTCTGATTGATAGGAGAATTCCTGTCCTCTACTGATGTCATGGTGTTTTCCCTTTGTTATCGCCGACTCTACGAGGTGTTCAAAGACAAAAACAAACGAAATTGCCGACACATCCAAAAAAGAAAGATCTACATTTTAAGGAAACTGGAGCAAGATGATCCTCGATACATCGCTTGTGATGTTTGCGAGGTTCTCCATCCCTATAAATGGCCCAAAAATGAGTCTCCGGGCAGAGTAAACAGGTTATTTTTTGAAATGGCATGCCAACTTCCATGTGTTCAAAAAGGGAAATGGTTTCAGCCTTTCCTCACGATGAAAACTCATACTTCATCTATTTATTCGCCACCCTTTTCTTTCCTTCATCTTAAACTAGCTATGAAACGCTACCGCCGTGGGCAAAGATACGGAATTAGTACAAATTCTCTGACCCATTTACAGATCCGGTGTAGATCCGGAGAGTCGCCAGACTTGCCCTTGATGTCGTTATTCTCACGTGAAGCTCAAGTGTGTCCCATGCCACTTGGTCTTCACCTCAGAATGCAAGACATTATGCTGATCCAGTCACGGTTTGAGGTGTACAGCTTCCTCTTGAATAATGGTTTTAATATACCTGTGCCATGCTTTAAGCCCGAGTTCATTGATGTGATCCAAGGTATGGTAGGCACTACGGTCGATAGTGAGGCTAAGTGCTCTCTCTTCTATACCTGCCCTGAATGCAATACGAACTTAAAGATTGAAACCTGTCATGTGGGTTATATTATCGCACTTGTCGTGACAAGATGGATGAATCTAGGCCCCGGTCTGAGGAAATCCGACAAACTATGGAATAGTCACGTTCACCACCAGAACACTAATCATGGCCCTCTCAACCAAAACCAAGAAGATCTCTACTTCAGGGTCGGAGAAAAAGATTACATACCGTCTACCGATTATTACAGCCCTCATATGTCGTTTGAGAGGATGGCTGCACAGTCATTTGACAAACTACGGTCTATCAACCTCACCCATCTCAAAGAGGCCCTGATCCGAGACAAGCGTGAATCCTTTGGAACTAGGCAAGGCTGCACAAGCATTTCACGCATGATCTCTCAGAATTGATGGATCGGTACGAACGTCAGGCCCAGATTTGCCGATCGATCGTGTTATGTTTTATCAAGACTCCGGTGCCAGTCAAGACACCAATGCCTTTAAAGACACAATAAATTGCCTTCCCGAGGGATTATATTGACTTATATTCAATTTTGGGGCTTTTTTTTTAACCTTTGAAAGTTTTATCTTGTTGTTGTTTTTTTGCTTTCTTGTAGGGGCAAATTTGAATTTGAACTGCAATGCCCAGGTGATTTATAGCCTAGCACGAGTGAGATTAGCTTGAATTTGATGGGACCATCAATTATCTGGCGACCTCGCGATGCAAATATTGAAGATAGTTCTTCATATGAGAATATAATTTCAATTTTGAAGAAGTCTTTGTTCTATCCAAAGCTTTATCGTTTCCCATTATATTAGTACGAGTCCTAATAAAATCCCAAATTCCACAGGCCCTCTAGTCACCAACTACCAGTACATTACTTGTGAAACTTGCCTTATGCACATCGCAATGTACCACTCATTCTTTCAAAGCCAGTCCATTTTTTTGATCAAATAAACTGTCCTTTTCTCTTCTTTTGAGCGGTTTCCCGCGGAAGTCCAGACCTAGGTTCAAGCATAACACCCTCCGCTCGGCAGAGCAGCGGCTCGGACCTCTTGCCGACAATTTGGCGAGCGGAATGGTTCCATTGGCCAAAACCCCCCAACTCATCGGCAAATTCCCAAGCCACTCGAAAGAACCACAAGCGATTGGAAGCGGAGAAGTAGATTATCTTCCTATCATAGGAAAGATAGTCAGCATTTCGTCACCTATGTCTCCATTGTCTTATCTTGGACCCTCGCATTGGACCCCAGATATGCGCATAAATCGATATACTCCCAATTACCCCACATTGAAGTCGTATCGCGATATGACTCTTGGCCTTTGTAGAGCGTGGATGGCGGGCCGTGAATTCCGGGTTGATGATATAAGAGATTCAGGGACTCTTTGCCGACTGGACCGATTTCAATTCACTACTGAAACTTTTACTTGGATATTGCAAATAATTGAGTCAGGACAATATGACGAGAGCATCCATCTCTATTCCTCCAGAGGAAGTGCGCAAGGCCATTGATGGCGCTTTAGAAAAGGTTGCTAAGGGCCTTCGCGGGGTTAATCACGCTGTAAGTTCCCTTGTCAGAGGATCCAAGTACCAGTCAATCTTACCAATTTAGATCTGGTCCAACCCCGAACTCGCCTATGAAGAACACAAGGCCCACGATACAATCTGTGATTTTCTAGAAAGCCAGGGTTTCAAGGTGACTCGACATGCCTACGGTCTTGATACCTCTTTCGAGTGTATCAGTGGAACCGAGGGACGACTGGTCAATTTCAATGCCGAATACGACGCTCTTCCAGGAATTGGACATGCTTGCGGCCATAATCTTATTGCGACAGCTAGTATCACGGCATTTCTAGCTCTAGCTCATCTTCAGAAGCAATATAATGTCGGTGGTCGGATCCAGTTGCTCGGGACGCCGGCTGAGGAAAATGGAGGTGGTAAAGCTAAATTGCTCGATGCGGGCGCTTATAAAGAAGTCGATGTTTCTCTGATGGCGTGAGTCTCTCATTTTTGCCCGCTTGTTGGCGTGTTTCTGGTTTTAATCATCTAACCGTCTTCCAGCCATGGCGGCCCAAAGAACATCACGGGTACAACTACCGATGGCGTCGCGGGTATTCTGATGAACGCACGCAAAGAACTCTATGTTGAATATTTTGGCAAAAATGCACATGCAGGTGGAAATCCCTGGGAGGGCGTTAATGCACTGGATGCTTTGGTGACGGCCTACAATGGCATCTCCACTCTTCGACAGCAAATTATGCCGGATGAGAGAATTCACGGTGCCTTTTTGGATGTGCCGAAGGTGGCTAATATCATACCCGCTTATACAAAGTCATATTGGCAGATTCGAAGTCCGACTTTGGATGGTCTTTCGAAGCTTATTGCGCGGGTGCGTAAGTGTGCTGAAGGTGCTGCTGTGACGACTGGGTGTACAGTTGAGATTGATGAGTAAGTCTTCTCTTCTCGGTTTGGCTTCAAAACCGAATGTGATGTGGCTAATTCATTCTTTAGGAAGGAGCTATATACCGATATCGTCTTAAACGATACCCTCTGTGAGCGATATGCTTTGCATATGCAAGAGTATGGCAGAAGCTGCGTAAAGAAGCACGAGAAGGTCTTGACTGGTTCCACAGATGCTGGTAGGAGCTATCTTTTCATTCCATATCCGTCTGCTCCAAAACTAACGTTTCTTTTCTAGGGAATGTCAGCTATGCTGTCCCCACCCTTCACTCCATGTTCGGCATCCCGACTCCAGAAGGATCTTACCCCCATCACCCATCTTTCACAGCCAGTGCTGGAACCGATGAGGCACATGAGGAGGCAATCGTAACTGGCAAGGGTCTGGCACTTCTTGGATGGGATATGCTGACCGATGATGTGCTTTTCTCTTCTGCAAAAGCTCAGTGGGAAGGGCAAGTCCCCACTTCCGCAAAATAGTTGAACTATTCACATCTATGGCAACTTGGGACTAATAGAGCCATTTTTGGATAAGTTGCTTAATTGAAATGGTTTTTTCGCTTTTCAAAGCTCTGTTGTAGTATAATTGAAATGAAGTATATCGAAAAATCCATTTTGAATTTCAAAACTTGAATCAGCACACACGATTTAAAAGACGCAAGGCGCACTATATATCAGGTCCACTTTCAACTTCGAAATCACCTATGGAAAAGAAAATGTCAATAACAGGTCTGTGTCGGTCTCAAAAACTTCCATATGGATATAGATGATTTATTCAGCATTGGAGAGCACATTAAAAACCGAGAATATTCAAAATAAGCCAAAAAGGGACTGTAAAGTAGAAAAATATTGTCTTGAACCCCATGCACCAAAATCGGGCATGAATAATGACATAATCAAGAAAGAGAGTTGATTGGTCAGTTCCTGTCAAATATGGGTCTGATCTAGCAGATTTGGTTTAGCGTTATGTAGCACAAATATGGGGCTTTTTAATATATCAGGCCGGCTGGCCCAATGGCAAGGCGCTTGACTACGAATCAAGAGATTGCAGGTTCGACCCCTGCGTCGGTCAATTTTTTGGTGTTTTATAATGTTCTCACCATACATTTCAGACTCGGAAAGAGCAGACGGGAGGACTCTCTTGAGTAAGTTGTTCGGTTCGCTCTCTGTCTCACCGCCATGTTGCAATTTTTTAGTATTTTCTTTTGCATCAGCCAAAACCAGTATCACGTCTAGTACTAGTCCAGCATCCCACAGATCTACTGCAGTTCACCGTTGCCCAAATTGACCAGAAGCTAAAAACAAAACTACCGAGGAAAAAGACCACACGCAGAAAAATTAATATTGACTTCATTTACGGTCATGCAGATCCCACAATCGTGGCGACACAACAGCTCTATTATGTATAGGGGACATCCATCCAATCAAATAGGTTACACATCAACAATTGCGAGGGCGCAAAAACAAAACAACCCTCGAACAAGCAGGGTGGAGAGAGCATTGAGTCACATCAGACATTCGCACTATACCCAGCGCCCAAACCTCGCCCACGGCGCATAGCATGCATGTACTTGCGTCCCTCGTCTACCCAAAAGACGGAGCTGGCAAGACAGAAAAGTTTGAAGAGGGATCCGAAGCTGAGTGCCTCGGTTTGGAAAATGCGTTGCAGGAAGGGGAGATAGATGACGCAGGCTTGACCGGCTAGGGAGCCTAGTACAGCATAGTTGAACATCTTGTTACCGAAGATGGGGAGTTCGCCGCGAAGGACAGATTTGCCTTCGCTGCGGCAGGTTAGGGCGTTGAACATGTCGAAGAGCACGAAGCAAGTGAATGTCATGGTCGTATCGTGTGCTGTGACGACGCGCGAGCGCTTGCCGAGGGGCTGACCGTCGTCGACGTCACCCATTTCGTGGATGTAGATGGCGAGGGTACCTAGCATGATGACCATGGCTGAAGTGAGGACTCGCTGGATGAGGGGTTTCGTGAGGACTCGTGCTGTTTTGGGGCGCGGGGGTCTGTTCATAATCGAGGGGTCGACGGGTTCAACACCAAGGGATTGGGCAGGGGGACCATCCATGAGAATATCTGAGAGTTGTTAGGATTTGAAGTCATTGATAGTCAAAGGACCAGGAGGAACTTACTGATCCACAGAATTTGCATGGCATTGAGTGGATTCTTGAAACCGAAGATGGTACTGAGAAGGACCAGACTGAGTGCGGCGACGCTGGTACTCAATTGGAAGGTGATGAAGTTTTGGATGTTGTAGAAGATGCCCTTGCCCTGTTCAATGGCTCGGAGAATAGTCGAGAAGTCGTCATCCGTGAGAATCATGTCTGCCGCCTCCTTGGCGACATCGGTACCAAGCTTGCCCATGGAAATGCCAATGTCTGCCTTCTTCAGGGCGGGTGCGTCATTGACACCGTCACCGGTCATAGCGACAACATCACCTCGAGACTGAAGCGCACGTACGATCTTCATCTTGTGATCTGGGCTGGTTCGGGCGAAAATGGATGTAGTCGCAATCGCCTGGGTTAATTCACCAATACTCATGCGGTCGAGTTCATCACCGCGAAGGACAGAGCGTGCACCGGCGCCTTCATTCACTGGCATCCCAAGTTTCTTCGCAATAGCCACTGCAGTTGTTTCAGCATCACCGGTAATCATTATGACCCTGACACCACCATTCATCAGGCGACGAATGGATTTGTGCACATCTCGGCGGGGAGGGTCATTCATGCCGACAAGACCGGCAAACACTAGTCCATTATAACGGTCATCATCGTTGGCGGGGCTACCCTGGGGTGTATTAGAACGGCTGTTGAACCCTCTCATGCCCCGCGACGAGTCTCGTACAGCTCCGCTGGCGAATGCAAGGACCCGAAGACCCTCACTAGCCATATGTTCTGCAGCTTCGCGAATAATGTTTCGTCGAGGCTCATCAAGAATGACCTCTCGACCATCCTTAGTTAAATAGGTGTCTGAGCGAGCAAGAACTTGCTCAAGAGCTCCCTTAATGTAGGCAACATTGGAATCACCGGGGCTACCGCTACCAATGATTACACCCATCCATTTCCGCTCAGAACTAAAGGGGGTTTCGGAAACACGAGCGCTGATACGGTCACGAACATCATCCTCACCCAGAGTGTCTAGCAAGTCGAGAATGGCAACGTCGGTTGGCTGTCCGACCCAACGGCTTTTGACAGCACTGGAATTTCTGTCCACGGTAGAAGAGAGAACTGCCGCAGATGATGCGCTCGCTGGTGAGTTAGCATGCATACGGGAGAGTCGAGCGTTGTTCGCAATGTTGCCGACTCGGAGGATTGTGCGGGCAGCCGGACCAGGAGTCAAAACAGAAGTCATATCACGTTGAACCTCAAATGGCTCAGTTGAATCGAAATGCCACATCTTGGTAACAGTCATATGATTAAGGGTGAGGGTACCGGTCTTATCACTGCACACCACGTTGACAGAGCCGAGAGTCTCGACACTGGGAAGTCTGCGCATGATTGCTCCACGCTTGGCCATGCGGAGCACACCAAGAGCAAGGGTAACAGTGACAATGATTGGGAGACCTTCAGGGATGGCAGCCACTGCGAGAGAGACACCAATAGTAAACATCTCAAGCAGCTTGCGACCCTGCAAAAGCCCAATAACCACAATCAAACCAATAACACCGAAGGAAATATAACTCAGTTCTTGACCAAGTCGATCCATAGAGAGTTGCAATGGAGTTCGGGGGCTTTCAATTTCTTGCAACGAGGCTGAGATGCTTCCGAACTCGGTCTTTGCACCAGTCGAGATGACAATACCTTGACCATGACCCGAACGAACCAGTGTGCCCATAAATGCAATGTTATGCTGCTCATTCAGACGAATATCAGCACCCACAGCACCGGTGGCCGGGGCATCGTAGAATGGTGATCGAGGAGGTTTAACGTGGTTAGGAGCCGCAAGGGTTCCACCGAGAGTATTGCTGCGGAGTGCTGCACTGAATTTGACCACCGGCTCGTTCTCGCCCGTTAAATTCGATTCGTCGATTGAGAGGTCGGTTGCCTGTGTGATTCGAATATCTGCCGGAATGCGGTCTCCTGTAGAGAATAGGACGAGGTCACCCGGTACTAAGTCACTAGCTGGGACGGTGGTGGACGCCTTGAGTGCGGCGGAGGTTGTCCCGGGACTTTTGCTTCTGATTTCCTCCAATTCTTCACCAGATTCCGATGGATTGACATTTTCAGCTCCGGTAGGTTTTGAAGGCACATCACGGATGAGGTGGGCGAAGTGTGGAACGAGGCGACTAAGTGCCTCCAACGATTTCTCCGAACGATACTCTTGAATGAAGCCGACAGTGACGACAATTGTGACTGCGAGAGTAATACTGACAGCGTCATCGAGGTTACCCATCACAAATGAGATACCGGCCGAGGCGAGGAGAAGTAGGATCAGCGTTTCTTTGAATTGCATGAGAAACCGGAGCCACAGGGGCTCTGGCTCTTCATGGGGCAATTCGTTGGGGCCATCTCGAGCCAGACGTATTTCAGCCTCGGCAGGACTTAAGCCATGTATAAGGGAAGTGTTTAGTCGTTCGGCGGTCTCGTAGGGCTCCAGCCACGAATATGTGGCGGTTGAAGTCTAGAATTGCAGATCCGGGGATTAGCCAAGTGTTTTTTTTTAGACTAATCGACGTGTCGGGTAGCCCAAAGCGAGTACACATGGGAGCACAGTCAGTATCAATCGGAACGACTTACCGATGAAGGAGCATCTGGCCGAGAACCTAGAGGGTCGGCCGACGCAGGTCGTGAGGATTCGAATTTGGGTGCATTATGCAGCGGCAATGCAGGTGTTGTCGACCTTGACATCTCTCATGCTTTGCCGGGCGAAGAAGGGAAGAGGAAATAAGCAAAAGGGGAAGAGAAGAGACGCGTCGTATTTAGCGTAGGCTGATTCTCATCCCGTTCGAGTCGGACTTGATCGTGTTGAAGAGGGAGGAGGAGGGGGCCAAGTTCTGAAGAATGCGATCTGGCAGCAATATCCGGAGGGATGAAGTGGATGAGGGAGAGCTAAGTATAGCAGAGGAAGAACAGAGCAGAGAAAATGCAGTCGTGTAAATCGATACTCGACTCAGCGACGAGTCTAAAGAGAAATAATCAAAAGGAAAAGAAACGAAACAAAACTCAGGTACGAACAGGGGGTCAACTTGAGAAGCGCGCGGCCTTGCAAGTTGACTGCGTCCGGCGGCGGTGATGATGCTTAACCCAAAGGGGTTAGACAAGGATTAGGTCAGCACCTTATGTCAGCGCTGCTGAGTCATCTCTGATTAGTCACCATTTTTGGGCGGTTGCCCCCCAGCCCCCTCGATTTCCCGGAAAGCACAAGGACCTCAGGACCTTTCGATGCCTAACTCTCCTAGACACGCGCTTCTTGTTCTTACTACCCCTCGCGCTTCCAGATTGGATCGTGTCTTTTCACGCGTTTCTCCAATTTGATGCTTCTTTGAACATCTTTTCGTCCTATTGATACATAGATTATCAATTTCTATTCTTCACCTCGCGTCCTAGACGCCACTTCGTCTGTTGTGATCCCGGCTCTCAGCGCGTCAAATCTCCTTGTTACGCCTCCACCCCGCGCCGGGCGGGTCTTAAGTGTACATCACCTGAACATATCTCGGTTGTTGTATCTCTTTAGTCAATAGTTACATTACGCGACATGTTCTATTCCGAGACCCTCCTGTCAAAGACCGGGCCGCTGGCCCGCGTCTGGCTGTCGGCCAATATTGAGCGCAAGTTGTCCAAGTCGCATATTCTGCAGTCCGATATCGAAGGCAGTGTCAGTGCCATTGTGGATCAAGGTCAAGCTCCTATGGCTCTGCGACTCAGTGGTCAGCTTCTGTTGGGTGTCGTTCGTATCTACAGCCGCAAGGCGCGTTATTTGCTCGACGACTGTAATGAGGCTTTGATGAAGATTAAAATGGTTCGTCTAATCTTGAAGGACAGTTATGTCCAATACTATACTATACATCCATACTAACCTTTCATCCCCTTCCAGGCATTCCGTCTTACAAACAATAATGATCTGACAACAACAGTGGTCGCCCCGGGTGGTATCACCCTGCCTGATGTGCTGACCGAGTCCGATCTTTTTACCAACCTTGATACGTCACTTCTTTTCCCCCAGAACCTCAACTTGGATTCCGACGGCAAGCATTCTGGTGGCAAGGATTTCGCTAGCAGCCAGCTTCTTCCCGATAGCAGCTTCCGCCGCTCCGTGTCTCAAGAACCTGCCCGCTTGGAAGACCACACTCTTGTCGACTTGGACTTGGGTGAGGATGAACTCCCTCTGGGAATGGATAGATCTATGGAAATTGGTCGAGATGCTCCCCCAGCTCGTCCTTTAGAAGATGATTACATTAGCGACTCTGGAAAACTTATTGATAACGACCTGGAACTGGACATTGGCGATGATGATGCCCCTCTGGATAAGATGGATATGGGCCTCGACGCACACGACAACATCGACAACCTGCTGCAAGATGATGGTATGGAACTTGGCGATGACGAATTTGGTGCCGAGACCCCACGCCCTGTTGAGAATCGCGTTCGCGACTCAGAAAGCCCCCTCTCAGACGCCGGCTCTGTTCAGATGCATCAACTCGAGGAAGAATACAACCGGGACGCCACTGCCGATGCGGAGGCGAATGTTCCTCAGCGTCAGCGAGCTAAGCGCCAGAAGGTTGTCGAATTTATCCCCATGGACGATAAGATTAACTTCTCGAGTGGCCAAGTTCGCGCGATGCAGGAAGAACGTGCTGCTATCATGACTCGTGCTGCCTACCTTCCTCGCGACCCCGTTTTCCTTACTCTGATCAACCGTCAGCAAAATGGCGAGTTTGTCTCCAGCATCTTTGGTGAAGAGAGCAACCGCGGCTGGGCTCCTGAGCTGCGTGGTCTCCTGTCTCTGGACTCTGTCAAGAAGGCCGGTGAGCTCAAGCGCAAGCGTGACAGTGGTATCTCTGACATGGATATGGCTGGTGCTGATGTCCCTGCCCTGGAACTCGGTGACGACGAGGCTCTTATTCCCGATGATGAGGGTATCGCCCTTGACACTACTCTGAACCAGCGATCTGAGATCGAATTCCCCGCCGATGTCAGCCACGAGGACTTGCAATTCAACGAGGACGATGGAATGAACCAGACAATGGATGATCTTGAAGACACAATCCGCCCTGTCGATAACGAGCCCGTCTCTATGGGCACCAAGCACGCTGTTCACATTCTCCGTGAGCGTCTGGGTGACTCCGAGCAGAAGAAGAGCGTTTTGTTCCAAGACATGCTCCCCGAGAAGCGATCCACCAAGGCCGATGCCACCAAGATGTTCTTCGAGGTTCTGGTTTTGGCCACCAAGGATGCCGTCAAGGTTGACCAAAACTCTAAGTCTATTGGCGCCCCTCTGAAGATCGGCGGCAAGCAGAATCTCTGGGGTTCGTGGGCTGAAGAGAACGCCACCGCGGCTAGCCAGCTGGCCCAGGTCCTGTAAGTGATAATTGCTTACATGGCTTGTCAAAATTCTGGGATATACTGGCGCAAAATTCCATTCATGTACAGCTGAGTTTGGGATGGTTTGTGGGTTTTCTGGAAGATCCGATAATCGAATGTTTTGGGTGGTAGCGTCGCTTTTTCCCTCTTCTTCCTTTTTTCTTTTGCTACCAGGAGTTCTCTGGCTGGGATGGTGAAATGGGGTTTCTTTTGCTTTGTTATGATGGGCTTTGCTGGACAGTCTCAGGAGTGATTTGATACATGGGTTTCTTTCCGTAGCACTAGTAGTTTAATTCAATTTGAACATACCAGTCGTCAACATGACCAATGGTTGAAGTAGAGCTTGCCGAAGTAGATTTTAAGATTCGTGAGATTGTCAATTGTAGTGTCTTCTCTTGAGGTATCTCGGCCAAGCATCGTCTTGCTGCAGCCATTATGCGTATGCAACTCGACCGTTGCTAAGAAGTCCTTGTCAAGTCAATTGATTTCTACCCGCTTCGAAGACAATGTCAAGCCAATTAGGTCCGAATCGGAGAATTCTTCAAGTTTGCAAGGTTTAGCCAAGCTATTTGCTTTTTCTCCGCGCCACATGGCAGTTGATAACCCCGGTCACTAAGTAGTATCACTCCCTTGGATTAAGAATTCAATATTATTATTAGTATGAGTAGTAGGCAAATGATCACATTCTAAATCCCAACATGCACTGGCAGTATTCCGAGTAAGAAAGAAGAAGTATTGTCAAGTGAACTTTGAAGTTGGCGGCAATTCGGCCCGAACCTATAACCCCAGACTTTCTACTCCGACTCGGACATACTACATGTACCTATGTAGTAGTAGCACATTTATGACCAATGACAGCGTCGTAGAAGGTCCGACTCGCCACCTGCCACTTCTTCGTCATAGCAAGTATCAGCTTGTTCGGGGTCTTCTTTTCATACCTTCTAGACTAGTACTAGTAAGAGACAGAAAGGAGTCAATTATATCAGTCATCACTCTTCAGAACAGCGAAGGTCCGCAATTAATCAGCTCGGCCTTGGATTAACCCGATCAACAATAGCCTTGTCTGTCGGGCCGAGTGAGGCTAGTTTACGAATACCTCCAAGGTAAATACCGACTCCAGTCTTTATAACTATTCCTCCTATCCTCTTTAAATCTATTTGACGAAAAATTAATATTTACTTCCGACTCTACTTCTAGCGGTCCGTTTGGTTCTTCTTACAGCAGCGAAGACAGCTAATCGGCCTCGCCACTTCGGCATAGACTAGCGCCGAGCTAAGATAGTCTCCGCCAACATCGAACCGAGCTAGATCCCGATCATCGTCAGATATCCTCACTACATCACTTGAGTGTAAAAATCCACAAGCGGATTCTGTCTCGAATGAAAAGCCAGAATGGCTTCAGATCTAGCTGAAGAGAAACTTGAATATTCACGCTCACGCTCTCAATCCCACTCGTCATCACGCTCAGTTCTTGATCGGAGTTTGAAATCCGAAGAAGCGGTCTTTGCGCCGATTGCGGGTTCGCGTGATGCCCCAACTCAGAGGAACAGTTTGAAATCCGTTGAAGGTGGTGATGGCAATGCGTCTAGTACTGGAGCTGGTGCTGCGCCGTCGCGGTCTTTAGAGCGATGCTGGTCTTTGAATGATGGGACTAGTTTGGCTGGGAATGAAGAGTTTAGTGAGCGTGGTCACAGCATGGATGAGGAGCAGGCTGATGAGAGCTTTACGGTTGGCTGGGATGAGGGTGATCCTTTGAATCCGAGGAATATGAGTAAGGCTCGAAGGTGGATGGTTGTTATTATTGTTTCGATGGGCTCGCTTTGCGTGTAGGCTTCTCTCTCCTCTTGCTGAGGCTCCAAGGTTGAGATTGATATTGAACGTTGACTCATTCTGTAACAGGACTTGCACCTCCTCGATGTATACTGTCACCTATGAGCAGTTGATGAGCGAATTTGGTTGCTCCCAGGAAGTTGCGACTCTAGGTCTATCTTTTTTCATTTGGGGCCTTGGTATGTCGATTCTTTCTAACAGGTTTGATCAGAAGCTTATGTGACTGACCATTTTTCAATAGGAATTGGCCCACTATTCCTGAGCCCACTGTCAGAGGTATCTACTCTTGATAAATTCATATTGAATCTAAACTATAACGAACACCTTCTAACGTGGCTGTGAATAGTTCTTTGGCCGCAGGAATATCTACATGGTTTCATTCTCCCTATTCCTTATCTGGTTGATCCCTTGTGCCGTCGCCAAAAACATACAAACCATGCTCGTATGTCGTTTCTTCAACGGCCTGTCAGGCGCAGCGTTCCTCAGCGTTGCTGGCGGTACCGTTGGCGATATGTTTGATCGTCATGAACTCGCTTTTCCAATGATGCTCTATACCGCGAGTCCATTTATTGGGCCTGAAGTTGGTCCACTGTGGGTGCCCCTCAGTGTTTCTTTTACGGATTTGCATATACTAACGATAGCCTAGTGTTGGCGGATTCATTAACGAATTCACTACATGGTATGTCTTCGATGCTCATCCACTTCGATTATGCCATGCCTAACTCCATCTACAGGCGCTGGACCTTTTACGTCTTGCTGATATGGACGGGTGTCTTGCTCATATGCATGATTTTTCTCGTGCCAGAAACCTATCACCCAGTGTATGTGCGCCCACATCCAGGGTTGATCCAATGGTCACCCATGCTAAAGTATAGAACAGACTTCTCCGACGCAAGGCCCAGAAAATCCGACAAGAAACCGGAGACGACCGATGGAAGGCTCCAATTGAGAAACTGCAACGATCAGTAGCGCGGACAGTCTTGCACTCCATGTATCGCCCAATCCTCCTTCTAACTCTCGAGCCCATGTGTCTGAATCTTTGCATTTTCTCCGCCATTCTCCTGGGAATCCTGTATCTGTTCTTCGGAGCCTTCCAGCTGGTTTTCTCGAACGTGTATGGCTTCTCCCTATGGCAACGAGGTCTGTGCTTCCTGGGCCTATTCGTGGGCATGGTTATGGCCATCCTGTCAGATCCGCTTTGGCGCCGCAACTACATGCGCCTCGAGCGTAATCATCAACATGGGGACCACGCCGAGGAGTTTCAGCCTGAGTGGCGTCTTCCGCCAGGTAAGTGTCATATTGGAATGGAATGGAAATGCTGGGAAAGTACCGCATGGACGCTGACTGTCTCGACAGCAATTCTGGGCGGACCTTTGGTCACAATCGGCTTGTTCCTCTTTGCCTGGACAATTTACTCAGACGTACACTGGATAGCGCCCATAATTGGCAGCGCTCTATTTGGCGCAGGGTAAGTTTCACCAGAACACCTCCAACCCCTACTTTAACCTTGAAATCTCTTTTTTTGTGCCCTTCTCTTTTCATGGTTTGCAGTTTGCAGAATCTGAGGCTGGCAATAAATGACACGTCTCGATACTAATCTCTCTTGTCACTACTAGGACCATCCTGGTCTATTCGGGTATCTTTACTTTTCTTGTCGATGCGTATCCCACCTACTCAGCCAGCGCCCTAGCCGCAAATTCCTTCATGCGGTCCAGCTTTGGAGGCATCTTCCCTCTATTCGGCATTCAGAGTAAGTTTGCCCCCGGCCCCGCTCCCCTCTTTCGACATCTATTTTCATCTCCTCGACTGGCGTCGAGGGTCTGTGCTTTGCATGTGCAGGTCAAGAGAGCATCGTGTCCCCAGCAAAAAACCGTTACATACCCTGTGTCGCAGAATCAAACGCAGAAGTATCGGGGAGTTAGGGTGGAACAGGGCCGTGGAGGGTTTAATTAAATGCACTGGGAACTATGGAAGCTAACTGATTGCGCCAGTGTATAATAACCTCGGATACCACTGGGCGACGTCATTACTGGCGTTCCTGACCCTGGCTATGCTTCCATTCCCGTAAGTCGTGATTGGTTTCGATTTGTTGCGCTCTCTTCCCTTTTCTCGATGCTTTGTGTTCTGCCGCTATGCTATACGCTCTGGCCCTCGCAATCTCCTTACCCCTGCATCACATCACAACTTTTCGAGGTTGATCAGCGGGGTTGAACAGAATACATGCGAACGAACCTGCTATAAACCCCATCTGATCTGAATGAATCGCTGCACACATGCTAATGGGATATGATTGTCATAGATACCTCTTCTATCGATACGGTAGTCGAATCCGCAAGCACAGCCGTTTCGCCACCTCGCAGATGTGATGTCTGCCAGATATTATCCTAGCACGATGCACCCAGCACGGCTGCATATGATGAATAACACAGTAACCTCTCGATTCAAAATAGCCTGCAAATATCATATGGTATATGTTCCGGGTCCAAAATTTCCCATTGGGTGCTGTTGGGCACTGGCAGTTGCCCGCTGAAGTGCAGATTGATGCATCAGAATTGAGGTTGAAGGTACACTCTGTCAGTCTCTGTCAGCTCCGGTGAAGATGTGTTTGGACCAGCCTTCTATTATCCAGCCATTGTGCTTTCACTGTTGTTGGGCTTCTCTGGAGAGGCCCAACGGGCCAGGACTGTCCTACACATAGCTGGGATTTGAATGCAGATGGTGTAGAAATTGGAGAGCATGACATCTTATGTTGCACAGTGTGAGCGGGAGCAGTGTAGAGTGCGATTGACCAACAATTGTCCCTGGAAAGCAGCAGAGAAAAGTACAACCACTAGTACTACAATAGCAGTAGTATAGAACAATTATAGAATAGTGCTAGTATTTAATACCTAATTGCGTGGCGTTAAAATAAACTACTTTAATATCCAAAGTACCTACCTAGATGAATTTGAATTAGTTAGTTAAGCAGTTTACCAGTCAACTAATAACCCCCATATAGCCTTATTCTCTCTCCTCCCCACCTCTCCCGCGGCTATACCATTTCCAGCTTCCAGTCTAGATCGGCTTAACATTCACGCGAGCCTTGAGACGAACCAGACCGACCCACTCGGCAGTGGGTGAGTTCAGGCCAAAAGGGAATTCTCCGACCATGGCCAGGCCAGTTACCGATCAACCTACGAGTACAAGGGATTTTGATCATGTGGTTCTGCATTAGTTCTGCATCAGTTCAGCCAGGCAGTAGTGCAGCATCAGCCGCCTACCAGATTGAGATTGAGATCCAGAATCAGAACCAGAATCAGATTAATCAGTCGAAGCGTCTAGGTTGTTTACTACTCACGGTTATTTACTAAAACTAGTAATTATTAGCATATACTAGGCTAGGTACTCCGTACAGTAGGTAGTCAGGGCTAACCGAGGCCTACTGGGCCGCCAGTTGCCTCGGGAGAAGTCGGGAATGGAAAGCGGCTCCGGAGAAGAGAAATGAGAAAATAACCTTGGGAAGAAGAAGAGAGGGTGCGGGGACTGTGTCTGCGGATCCCACGAGGTACGGTAAATCTAAAATACAAAGTGGGAAAAAGTGTAAAAAAGAAATTAGGCATGTAAAAAGAGAGGAATTCTGGTTGTTCTCTGAGAGGGTAGTGTAAGTGTACAGTATAGGGCAGCCCGATGAGGAACTTGGACTATAACAATACGGATACAGTCCCGGAACCCGTGTGGAGTGAAGGAGACAGCCGAGGGGTTCCCCTCGGCGGGTAATAAATGTATTGGGAATGTCACAGTACTGTGACTATACAGTACCGAGCAAGTGCCGCCAGTCGTGGCGGGCCCAAACGTCAGCATGTGAGATTCAGTACAGACTATGAGCACTAGATCAAGTACTTCTATTCTATACTATAGTATACTATCATTTCTTTTGAATAGATTAAGAGTAGAATATTATATATTTGAATATCTCTTTGACTTTGTATTATACTAATTTCCTTTCGCTATTACCTGCCCAACAAAGTAGGTTTAAATTAGGTAAAGGAAAGTCAGAGTTGAAGTATAAGTACTGTACTGTATGTGACAGGATGTACTTTGCAGCACTCAACACGTCCATACCTAGACACGGACACCAGAATAGAACAAAAGAAAAGAATTTAACATAATAGAAAATAATATAATATAATACAATACATTATATCAATAATAATCACGAGCTAGTCCACTCAGCAATCCGCCCAGTTGAAGTCCTGCCTTGAATTGCTTAGACCTCAGAGTCACGGGAACATTCCGACAGCCCCAAGGTTCACCTTCATCTTCACGTTCACTTTCCACCTCAACTTCACTTCTGGTTTCGCACTTGCGACTAGTCCAAGGGTACTAGATTTCCTTCTTTCTCTCTTACCTTCCTACTCTCTCTATACTCTCCCCTCGATTCCCCCTCATCTGCTCCTCTCCTCTCCTCATTCCAGGCTTATTTCCACTTTTCCCCGCAGCACTGCGCTCGCTCTCTGTCTCTCTCCACTCCCCGAATTCAGCTGCGCCCGAAACCGTTGCGGCATTTTCCCTCGCCTCGTTTTCTGTCGCGATCCTTCCATTTCGGCGCAATTCCGACGTCCTTCAATGCGCGTCTGTTCGCTTTCCTCTCGGACTCGACTCGATTGTCCCTTGTTACACCCGTCACCACCTTGCGCCAATCTCTTCGGCTCCCCCGCCGGTATTAGTCGCGCCAGCGCGGCAATAGCTTAAGTCTCGAAGAGTCATACCTAGGCTACAACCTGGACACACATACCCCGGTTCTCAGATCTGAATTGAAGAGACAACGAGTTGGAATACAATTACTACATCCACCGATTTGATTTATTTTTGTCTGGACTTTTTGCGATCTCCAAATCGCAGATCTTGCGCCGGTCAACACGTGGATACATACCCGTTACGCCGAGAGAAAAGCTGCCCGCGCGGATGCCCGTCGCCACCTCCGGATTTCAAGATCGAAGCTAGAAGGCGCTCTCTTGGCCCTTCGAAAAAAGAAAACAAGAAAAAAGACCTCCAATTCTTTATCGCTTGTAGTTTTTTTCTTCTTTTTTTCGTTTTGTCTATCACATTGTTCTTCTTTGTGAGCTGACTCTGCGCGATTTTGGCTGGATCTACTTTTTGCCTCCAATTTTTTCTTTAATTTGTTTTACCGCCCCTCGGCACTTTCTCACTCCCCAACTTGTGAGATACATGACGAAATGAACATGGACATCAGAAACGGCTCGCCGGTCCAGGACTCCGAGGATCGCGATTCTGCTGATATCACGGAGCACTCGGAGACCATGGACTCAGGCAGGACCAATGGTGATGCCAAAGAGAATCGCAAATCGACCAACGCCAAGGACCCCTCGCGACCGCGTCGGAAGAAAGCCCGACGAGCCTGCTTTGCCTGTCAGCGAGCCCATTTGACTTGCGGTATGCTCATTGTTGAAATTTGCCTTTACTCACCCCTGCTTCTTCTTCTTCTTCCCTCATATTTCTTTTCTTTCAATCCTAGTGTTAGAACAGCGTTATTCTGTAGAAACCATACTAACCTTCTCCTAGGCGATGAACGGCCGTGTCAACGCTGCATCAAGCGCGGGTTGCAGGATGCATGCCATGACGGAGTTCGAAAAAAGGCTAAATATCTCCACGATGCCCCAGACGGAGCACTGATGCCCGGAGTTGGTGGGAACTTTTACAACAATGGCATGCGCAATTCCCTCCCGGTGTCCAGAAATGGCCCCAACGCGGGATCGCAAACTCCGCAACAACAAGCGCAACAACAGCCAACCAACAACAACAATACGAACAATGCCAGCAATTTTTACCCCACGCCCCAGCCACAATCCCAGCCGCAGCCGGGGTCTTACAATATGTATCAAGATTCCCTGAGTCAAAGTCCTTTTACTACCCAATCTCCCGTTTCGCCCACCTTCAACCTCAAAACGAGCGCCAATGGGCGCAATTCAAGCTTATCATCCACCGTTAATCAACAACCCACTCCGACCAATACCACCACCACTCTCTCTGGCGAATCCGGGAACCCACAGAATCCATTTGCGGGGCCCTTTTTCGACCCCAGTGACCCCGCTCTCTTCAACTTTGATCTGTCGAGTATGAATTTCGAAAATCGCTATGGCGCGCTGGAATTCGGCATGCTCGGCCATATGGCGACGGGAGCGGGTGATTCACCTAGTGATTCGGCAACGCAACGAGGGTCGATCGGCCGCAGTGGGTCTGCACAGTTCTCCACGCCAGCTCCTGGGTTTGGAGAAAGTCCGGGGAATCAGCAGCCGTTCATGTTTGGCGATCCTTTACTCAATGATTGGTCCTCCAGCCAGGCCTCGGGCCAACCGCACGTGAACGTCGGGGGTGTATATGGCCAAAATGGCATGTTGCCTGGACATATGAAAGCAGATCCTCCACATGCTTTTGCGATCGAGAGCGGTCCTGCCAACTTCACCAGCCCCGGGTCAGCTACCAGTCCCCATGTGACGGCTTCCCAGTTTGAGGATACATCGTTCAACAATGTGACCAAATCAAGTAATCTTGCCCCGAATGGCCAGCGACCGTTGATCACCACGCCAAGTTTAAAGCACCAGACCTTACATGTTGCGCCGAAGCGACGTCATCGAAACCCTTCCTCTATCTACGAAAGCGTCAAGGAGCCCTACGCCTATACCAGTGGCTTCCATAATCTTACAGCCTTCATCCAGCGCCGATTTACCCCACAAAAGACCGTGCGCATCGCCAAGGCGCTCGCATCTATCCGACCATCCTTCATCGCAACTACGAAAACCCTTAACCGAGACGATCTCATCTTTATGGAAAAGTGTTTCCAACGGACACTCTGGGAATACGAAGACTTCATCAATGCCTGCGGAACCCCAACAATCGTCTGCCGACGTACTGGCGAAATCGCCGCCGTCGGTAAAGAATTTAGCATTCTAACCGGTTGGAAAAAGGACGTCTTATTAGGCAAAGAGCCAAATCTTAACGTTAACACGGGCGGAAGCTCTGCGCCCGCATCGGGCACGACATCACGCGGAAGTTTCACGCCGCGCAGTTCAGTCGAGCACACGGGTGGTCGTCCACAGCCGGTGTTTCTGGCAGAGTTATTAGACGACGATAGCGTTGTTGAATTCTATGAGGACTTTGCTCGATTGGCATTTGGAGATTCTCGCGGTAGTGTGATGACGCGGTGTAAGTTGCTCAAATACAAGACGAAGGATGAGACGGAGACGGCACAGGCGGATGACGGCAAATGGAATAACCATTTGAGGAAGGGTGGTATTGCTGGTGAGGCGGGGATGAACCAGTTAGGGTTCAAGGATGGGAAGGTCGAATGCGCGTACTGCTGGACAGTCAAGCGAGACGTTTTTGATATCCCGATGCTTATCGTTATGAACGTGAGTGCCTTACTTCCAATTCCCAGGGTTATTCCCACAGGTATACATTGATCTGACTAACTCAATTTGTACAGTTCCTGCCATGCATTTGATCTATCCCTCTCACCGAGGCTGTCTCATAACATATCCTAGGATCTTATCTGTATCTGATTTGACCTGATATTCTTATTTTCGTTCCTGTTCCTATTTTTCTCTTTTTTCTCTTCCACATTCTTGATGATTTGATTCTACTTTCCTGCACCTGTTTGCCTTTCGGCCATTCGGTATATATTCCTGTTTGGGACTGTATGATTCCCCTCTGTGTTATTCTGTGCTCTGTTCTGTCCCTTTTCTTTTTCTATTTGTTACTTGCCAGTTTTTTTTTGTCCGTATATATCTTTTTTGGGATTGGGTCCGACCATAAACAATTCTTTTGGTTATGCCAGTTTGGGCCCAGATGTTTTGAAGGCGCTTGAAAGGATTAAAAATGATATCTCTGGGCTGGGATGGTGCTGATCTTGTGATCTTGATCTTGATCTTATGAGCTAATGCTGAATGCAATTGGTATACTACCTGCTACTGGTGCTAGTATGGGATTGAATGACTTGAATATGTGTAACTATCTGTAGCAACGTATACTGTATAACACTGAAACTTTGAAGTACTAATGCTAACTATCCTTGGACCTATACATGTACCTGCATCTATAGTGCCGATCTGGTCATTTTATAAGCATCTCCTCTCATTGGACTATTGATATACTGTGTATGAATACTATACTTGCTGTACTGTTGTACTTGTAATTGTGTATTGTACTCCCCCCGCCAGACCACTTTCTGCCTCAGGCTTCACTGCTTATCGCCCCGCCATTTACGGCCGCGGGTCATTCCATTCTTGGGACATTTCTAGCTCATCCCACTTACTCCAGCAACCTACACCATTGTCCCTCTGTCAGTACCAGTGGCACCTCACCTGGTACATCGTTTCCCGCGGACATCCTACTCAACCAAGTACATCTGCAAATAGCATCTCCATCCGAAAACCATCCCCCCGCGACACAACCCTTCGCCCCACGGAGCTCACCGGCGCCCGGCACCCTCCTCCCCTCCACACTCACCCGCATTCGCACCTCGCCTTATCCCACGTCGCACCGATCTACGAAGAGGAGACATCCAAGGGCAGGAGAAAGCATAAGCTTGCAGCCTGCAGACCCCCACTCGGAGTTTAATTTGAAGACGAACCATACACCTTGATTTAATTCAATCCCGCTATAATGAGACCCGATAAGCCGCGTGAGCCGGTCGCGGGACCGGACTCGGGCCCTGAGGCTCCTTTTCCGATTCGTTTGTCTGGACCTGTTATTAAGGGATTTGGGAGGGGGAGTAAAGAGGTATGCTATCATACACATTGATACTGGCATTGGGATTGTCTTAGCTAGATCTGCTAGGCTAGTGGAAATTGCATGTCCAATACTAAGGTAGTTCACGCTTGCTAATCATGCTCTCCAATTCTCTCTAGCTCGGTATCCCCACCGCGAACATCCCCGCCGATGACCTGGATAACCACCCAGACCTACAAACAGGCGTATACTACGGCGTCGTAGCGCTTGCGCCGATCCAGAATGGTGACGCTAATGGTGCTGAAGGTGAAGGTACCGCTTCCCGCGATACCATTCTCCCAGCCGTTCTGAGTATCGGCTATAACCCATTCTACAAGAATACCGTGCGCTCAGTGGTAAGTGACTCAGTAATCTATCTTGCATCGATTCCGCCGATCCTGCGCCGATCCCGGGCTTTCTTTTGCACGATGCATCCGCATCCGCATCAGCATTTACACCTGCAATCTGCATATACTAACTAACCAACCCCAGGAAATCCACGTAATGCCACCAACAACCCAACCCTCACCAACAGCCGACTCGCAGCCGAAATTCCACCGCCTGCCCGATTTCTACGGGACGAAGCTCAATCTGTTGATTTTGGGATACATCCGGCCTGAATTCGACTATGTGTCCATGGAGGCATTGATTGAGGATATCAGGGTTGACTGTGAGGTTGCGAGGAGGAGTTTGATGCGCGAGGCTTATTTGAGGTATCTCGAGGAAGAGAAGGGCGGGAAGTGTCCGGATGATGTTAATTTGGATAGAAAGTGGTTGGTGCAGTTTTGAATTACTCTGAAGAAACCAAGTAAGTACGGAGTAACTACAGTATGTACCCTACCTTGTGGTGCCATTGAGGTACGCGCTCCACTATTTGATCTGGTTATGGTAGGGCTGGGTGGATCCGCCGAGGTTGTTCTAGTTACCCTAAGGGTAGTCGAGGCGGACGATAGAGGCGTTGCATATAGATATGATTATGAATGAACAAATGAATTGGATACCCGATGAGTATTGACTTGAAGGTAGAATCATGAGATATTAAATACATAAATCAGACCATAAGTACTTTTACACAATATACCTATGGTGTATAGTAAGTATGGCAGACTCGTCGACGTCACACCAAGAAAGGCTAAGCATTGGCACCGAAAAGGCAGTCGCTTTCACTTCTTGTCGCATGTCATCCAAGAAATACCCTTCCGAATCTTCCGAGAGGGGTATTTCTACTTTATTTCAGCCCTACTTCAAGCTGGAAATTCGGAATCACTAGTGGTTACCACATTATTCAAGACAAAATGGTAAACGTCTTCCAACGCCTAACAAGACGAGCTCAAGGCTCCAGCTCAACCGCAAACGGCACATCGGCCAATGGAGCAGGAGCAACAGCTACAGCTACATCAACAACAGGACCATTTCCAGCACCAGCACGCGCATCCTCACACGGCCGCAATCGACGCTCTCAAAGCGTCAGCTCTAAGAAACGACTAAGTCGGGCTCCGGCTGAGGAACCTTCACCACGACATCTGATTCTGATATCTGATACGCCGCAGCTGGACGAGCGTATTCGGCATCGGTATCAGGCTGAGGGGTTTGAGGTGCAGTATTTGCCTTTTACGTGTAGTGAGGATTATGAGCGGGATCGGAAACATTTGGAGAATGCGGTGCATTTGAGGGAGGATGAACTTGAGGCTGGGGAGAGGTATGCTATTGTAGGTGCGTATAACATCACAACCACCCCGACGGGGGGAGGGAGATATAACCCTGGGAATTGAATTGAGGAAAAGAGGCAAATGGAAGCCAATGCGAAGCAAAGTTGAACGCAATAAGCTGATCTTTTTCTCGCGCGGTTTACAGCATTCAATAGACCGGCTTATTACCTCCTCGCCTCCCACCATTTAGTCGCAAGCAACACAAATCCATTTCCGCGTCTTTGCGCACTCATAGCGTACTACCCGCTCACTTCGACAAAAGTTCTACCTCATCATCCGTATAATACGGAAGACTGCGTCCCGGCTTGTTGTGATACGTCGTCGATATTTGATCCGGGTCCTTCGACTACTTACTTGCCTATTCAGGTGCATATTCCTGGCCCGAAGACGGATCCAGAGACGCTTTGGCCGTGGATTACGATTTCTTCGTCGGAGGGTGATGTTACGTATAAGAAGAGACATCGGTGTCATGTTTATACGTACCCTGATGCCGGGTTTCGGTTTGCGGAGAGGGAATTTGCGACGGCGAGGTGGACGGGGGAGTCTGGGTCTGGGTCTGGATCTGGAGCTGGAGCTGAGGTGAAAGAAGGGCCGGTTGTTAGAGAGCAGATTGAGGAGGATGATGGTATTAGTGATAGTCTTGCGTGGAGTCGTGCGTTGGCTTGTTTGAGACGGGCTTTTGGCGTCGGGGGTAACTGGGCAGTGTCTGATATTGAGACGGTTTGGGAGAGATATTGGGCTATTTTGGTGGAGGAGTTGAGGCGGAAGAGTCGGGATGGGGATACCGGTGGTCATGCCTTGGGTGAGGCTGTGATGGGCCTCGTTGCTGGTACTGGTGCTGGCGATGGGCATATTCATCAGGATGAGGCGAGGGTGGAGTGTATCCCTACAAAGGCTGGTGGTATGTATTACAAGATACCATGAGAGATCTCGAGTCTCTGCGCGTTCAAGTGGTCAGTATCATGTGCTAACTGTTTACAGGCTCTAGAGCTGGTTCTGATTCTCTAAGCTCATTCTTCTCGCATGTCTTTCTTCCTGCAGGTCCGGCGAGCCAGCATATTCGTCTTCTGTCGCGAACTGTAGGCTCAGATCGCATCGTGGACGAATTCTCTCTTCGCTTTTCCCATACAGCCGAAATGCCCTGGCTTTTACCCGGCGTTCAACCTACGAACCGTGATATCAAAGTGACCATTGTCGTCGTGGCAAGCTTTTGCGCGGACAAGATCGTTCACCAGAGCTTGTACTGGGATCAAGCAGACGTGCTTGTCCAAACTGGGCTACTAGACGTGAGCCTCTTGCCACGAATGAATCCTGCGCAATCTGTTTAACCCTGAAGCAGGAAAGTATTCATACCAACTGCTGGTAGTACAAAGATAGAAGTTAAATGCATTCTCAAGCGCTATGCTTTAGTGGATATCAATGAACAACATCAAGTCCAATATTCCGTTCTTTCGAGTTATTGCAGTCGTGATCGCAACACAATCAAATCCCGACTAACACCTCCAGCACTAGTCAACGTCTTCAAGCTAGCCTCCTGTGCCACAGGAAGAATATTCTCAATCCGCGCCTCCGGTCCTCCCTTCGCGAGGCCGGAAACCACAACACCGAGCAACGTATCCCCAGCCCCATTAACGCTGACTACTTCATGCGCAGCCAATGTAGCAGCAGGTGGGAACAAGCGCATATAAACACCGCCAAAAGAAGTCTCATCTGAAGAAGACCGGGCAAGAATATACGGAGCAGATTCCGGTTCTGTCAGTCGCGGATCGCCACGCGGTAACAGCTGCGTGAGCAATGCACCAGCATCCCCTAGCTTGGTAATAAGACACGGGATAAACGGGAGAAGCTGGATAGATTGCTGCGGTAAACCCTCATCAACAAGCGCGGCAGACGTCGCATAAACCAACCTCTCCCGTGAACCAGAAGGAGACAGTCCCATTGCATCAATCACATCCCACCACCCAGGCGAATCAAATAACAGTGCTTCCCGCGCAGCAGCGTACATAGCAGCCAACTCGAGACGATTCGGACAAGCAAGACTAATACTGTGATTTGGAAGTGTATTCGCAGCACCAATAGCAGCGCCCGCACCACTAGCATCGTGACCAAAGAGTCGTCGCGATTTAGCAGTCGACACTGGCTCAAACGCAACGCGGGCTCCATGTTTCCTAGCAATATCACTCCACTTCGCAATAACCTCCGGCCGCCAATTCGCGTCAACAACGACCCAAGAAGGCTTACTGCGTTCGATGAGAGGTTCCCAGAATCCCTCGAGGTCTAATTCTGCGTCTGAAAGCTCGACGATGCCCATGTCAGCCATGGCGATTAGGAGATCTTTCTTTGCGTCGTTTATGGCGACGTATTGAGCTGTTCGGGCGCCTGTTGTTGCGGGGAGGACTTGGATTCCGGCATTGCTTAGACCTTCGGTTTCGAGGGTTGCGAGGGCGGCGCGACCGCTTAGGTCGTCGGCTACGACGCTGCAGAAGAGGACTTCGCTGCCGATGTAGCGGGCTGCGAGGGCGACGTTGTGGCCGACGCCTCCGAGGCTTTGGGTGATTATGCTTGGGTTGGAGGTGTGGGGGAGGGGTGCGCTTTGGGCGCGTTCGTTGTCGAATGGGGTGTAGTCGCAGGAGAGGTCAATGGCAAGAGAACCTGCGACAAGGACGTCGGACTTGGACTGTTGTGGTGGTGTTGATTCGGTGGGTTTGGTGATGGGTTGAGGGTCTGTTTTGGGGGTGCTTGTGCTCGTGCTTGTTGAGGGGGTTTCGGGCTTTGCGGTTGAGAAAACGGGCATGGAATGTCTATACGTAGGAAATTGATGTGAATCTTAGTATGTTGTTTCTGTTTCAATTCTGTATCTAGTTGTAGATATGATCCTGCTTACCCCGACGATCCACGGTCCAATGCTTCCAGTTTGGCTAGCTCCACGGCCACCTGGGTGGCGCGTTTGACATTGGATTCGATCAATGCCCGGTTGGCTATCACGCTCTTACCACCGCTAAGCTCTTTGATCTTGGCGAGCACAAATGGTGTGTTGTCGCTGCCTCGGTAGCCCTCTACATCTGCGAGTCGGACGGCCTCTTCGATGACCCGGTCCATCTCTGCTTTGGGGACGGAGGCCTCCACAGGGACGGGATTGGCAAAATGGATTCCAGATAGAACTGGAAGCTTTGATTGCGCATCTGATAGAGGGTTAGTTGGATGCTTTGGTGTATTTTGCTTGGGTTGGAATGGTCAATGCTTACAGACGATGGCGGCGGCTTCGGCTTCATTTTGGATGACACGGGGACTGCGCACGCCGCTGTCTCGAGTGTAGAAAGCAGGGAAGTCCACTGCGCCCTCACGGCCATCGGCGAAAGTACCCACACAAACGCCTTCGGTTTCAAGGTACTCGAGTGTGCGGGGGATGTCCAGGAAGCTCTTGCAGCCGGAGCTGATGACGGTGACTGGGGTCCGTCCCAGCTCGGTCAGATCAGCTAGATATTGTTATTATTGTATCGCAGACAAGGCAGAGCAGTAGCATATAGTCTCAAGAAGGCCAATACATACCGGAAACATCCATAGTGTTCTCACCACCACGGTGAACGCCGCCTAATGGATTCTGTTAGCCTCGGGGTTTTTCGCCAGTGGTTCAGACGAGATTGGAGCAAGAATTACCTAGTCCGCCAGTACCAAAGATCTTGATTCCTGCCAATTCAGAGAGAATCATGGTTCCAGAGATGGTTGTGCCGCCGTGAATATGTTTTCCAGTCATGCCCTGGCATGATTGTGTTAGCTGTTACATCGTGCATCCGAAATGCGGGGAAACCTACCATGCCACAGATGTAGCCCAAGTCTCTGCGCGAGACCTTCAAAGCAGACTTGTTCTCTGCTGTCGAGGCCAGCTCGATGATTTCGTCTCCGCTCATACCAACCTTAGCCACACCCCCTAGGATGCCGATAGTTGCAGGAACACCACCATTGTTCCGGACCACCGATTCCAACAGAGTTGCGAGAGCGATGTTCTCGGGGTATGGGAAGCCTTGTTGGACCGATTAGCAGGATGTACGGTATATTATAGTATATAACAGCATATTTCAATGTATTGCAATCAGCCTGGAGGTGCAGGGACATACCGTGAGTATAAATGGTGGTTTCCAACGCAACTACTGGCTTCCCTGTTGCGACAGCATCGCGTACCTCCTCCGATACATTCAAGAACCGACTCTGAGGGTGCTTGTGTAGGTCATGAAGATGACGAGCACGAGGAAGAGTCACCTTCTTCCAAGGGGATGACCGAAGAGCAGCTCTAGCCAGCATTTTGAAGAGTGATGCCAGCAGAGAATCTCCAGCAATGTCACTTACCCTAGCGTAAGGTAAAATAGCAAAAGGTCGAAGTACAAAATGAAATGAGGAGAAGCTGTTATCGCTGATAAGCCCGGAGGTGCGCTTTGTGGCCGCAACGCCCACCGTAGTCCCACTGTCCGTTTGATAGACTGGGGACACCTCAGCATCATCAAATCCCCAGAGCTGCTGCTTCCTGCTTGCTGCTTCCCTCAACACTTCCCCACCTTTTCTTTTCTTTTCTTTTCTTGGTTGTTTATATTCGACCATTTGTCCGGGGAATTGATTTCTCCCGGCGAATCTCCTCAATCATCATGAGGTTTTTCACTGCCACAGTGCTCGGACTATTAACGTCCAGCTTGGCCGCCGCAACCAACCTCACCACTCCATCCCGACTGGCCCTCCCAGCTGATTTCAAACCGCCACAGGTATTCAAAAATACCAATCTTGTTCGGAACACCAATTTGGAGAAGGGTTATGTACGCGAGACTGTCAATGTCGTGGTAGAGAATGTCGACAAACAACCTCAATCCGACTACTACATTCCTTTCCCTACAGACGTGTTTGAACGGGTAGGAGGCTTTGAAGTGCGGGATAAGAAGGCAACCGACAAGGGCCGATTTGTGGTGGATGCGACTGAAGCTGTGTCCGCGAGGTATGTACAATGTCTCAATTGGACAAGTTCCAATGGCTATCGAAGAGTCCCGCGGGGAGCTTTGGACCGAACTATCTCTATTGAACAGTTAACTAACCAAGTCGACATTTCCAACAGCGGCAACCAATACTTCATTGTTCACTTCCCCGAGCCTCTGGCACCTAAATCCTCCATCACTCTTGGAATTTCCTACTCCGTGTTGAACTCCTTGAGCCCTCGCCCCGCGACCATCCACCAGAGCGACAAGCAATACCTCGCCTACAGCTTCTCTGCCTACATCCCCGCCGCTTATCAGACCCTCACTCAGAAGACAAAGGTCAAGTTCCCTAGCACCAATGTGCCCGACTATACCACGACCTCCGATCTCAAGTCTGGCGCAGACCCCGAGCGCAAGGGTGCTACTTACACATATGGTCCTTACGACACGACCAAGGTCGCCCCCGGCACCGAGTACCCGATTACTGTCCGCTACGAATTCACCAACCCCATCACCACCGTCAACCTGCTTGAACGTGATCTGGAAGTCTCCCACTGGGGTGGTAACCTCGCCACTGAGGACCGCTACTGGCTGCGCAACAACGGATCCGAGCTATCCAGCCAATTCTCCCGCGTTGACTGGACCTTCTCCAACTACCAGCGTGCGCCGACCTCCGCCGTCCGCGAAATCACCTACCCCCTGATGCCAGGCTCCGTCGACCCCTACTTCATCGACGACATCGGCAACGTCTCAACTAGCCGCTACCGCCCCGGTAACGGAAAGACCGCCGGCAACCTGGAACTGAAGCCCCGCTACCCGATCTTCGGCGGCTGGAACTACAGCTTCAAGGTGGGCTGGAACAATGATCTCGCTGCATTCCTGCGCGAGACTGCTAAGCCCGATTCGTGGGTCCTTAAGGTGCCCTTTATTCAGGGCCCCAAGGCGTCCGAGGGTGTCCAGTATGAGCGCGTCGTTGTGCGCGTCGTGCTACCTGAGGGTGCGCACAATGTCCGCTTCCAGACCGTCGAAGGCTCTTCTAGCAATGGTCTCCCCGGCACCAATCAGATCCATGCTACCCTTTCTTCTTTCAAGACTTATATGGATACCCTTGGTCGTACCACGTTGACCCTGGAGGTTGACAGCTTGACTGACGAGGCGCGCGATGCGCAGTTGATTGTGAGTATTCAATTAAAAACACTTGTTTCTAGATCATACCAATACTAACAATTTCCCAGGTGACCTACGACTACACTCTCATGGATGCCCTGCGCAAACCGTTGACCCTTTTCGGCGGCCTTCTTTCCGTCTTCATTGCTATTTGGGCTATTGGCAATATCGACGTGAGCATCAAGAAGCGCTAAATCGGCCTTCTGCAGGTAGACATTGTTCCATATTGTCTTTCATAGCCTTACTACTTGTATCTGTTTCCATATTCGAGAACGTCAAATTATAAATCGAGTTCTCTCAGCAAATTCATTATGTACTATGTATAGTATATAACCTATTATGTAATTCGCCTTGGGTAGAAGTGACACAGTGCAGGACTCGGAGCAGATCGTCGGGCCTTAAATTTGCGAATATTTGATCTGCTCCGGCATAGCACAAGGACATAAGGCGTCCTGCAGTGAATGCTCACCCCCATTTTACCCCCACAGGAGCACTGTACTCATTTACGAGCTAGGAACACCATCCGAAACCTGATGACCGGTGGGATACTTGCCAAAGCAAGCATGCTGATACTGAGCATCCTTCTTCAGCGTCGGAACACCACGTAAAAACCGCTCAACAGGGCAAAAGCCATTCTTCGATCCTTCACAACCAACAAGGCCCTTAGTCGGGAGCGGGGCTCCGTTAAGCACAAACCGGATATAATCCGTCGTGTTATCGCTCTTCAAAGTCGGGTTCGTATACAGGACCGGATCAAGCTCCTCAAACGAGGTATTAGCAGGGCAAGACCAGATCTCAGACATCAGTCTAGCGCCGAACGGGGTCATTTCGCTTAGGGCAAAGTGTCGGGATGAAGGAGCATGGGGCAGATCGCTGGGTAGACCGTTAGGTCCGTACTTGAAGTAGTCGAGACCCAGGGCGTTGATTACGGATAGGATGATATCATCGTGGGACATGTCCATGTAGAAGGGCTGGTGGAAGGGGAACTGGGCTTCGTTGTTGTCGTAGGTGTAGTTGATGCTTGTGTCGCTTTTGGTTATCAGTTTGTGTTGGAGGCGGGCGGCTAGTTCGAGGACGTAGCCAATTCCTTGGGCTCGGCCGGTTGGGGAGCCGTAGGCGTAGTCGCCGTAGTATTGGATGTCGACGTTGTAGGCGAAGTCTTTCCATTCTTGTTCTGTGAAGAGGGAGCAGAAGGATGAGCCGGCTAGACTTGTGTATTCGTATACGCAGAGGTTCTGCATGGCTAGGACGTCCATGGATGTTAGGTTGAAGTCTGCGGGGAAGTACTGTGAGAGACGGCTGCGTGCGTTCTTGGTGTATCGTGAGATGAAGGTTTTGGCGGCATTGTCGCTGTGGGGTATGTTAGTGTTTGCCTGGTCGTGTGGGACAGGTTCGAGGGGACTTTTTTTGCTTACCCCTCTATCATGTCTCCGGGGCAGGATTCGTAAGAAGCCAGAGTGTTGTTAAAGGGGGATGTCTCGGGAATGATGACTAGATCGTATTGATCGTAAGAGCTGTTGGCGCCCTTGTTGCCGAAGAAACCGCCTGTTTTAATGTATCAGATATTGGATCAGATGGATATGCGTTGTAAGGTAGGCTGGTTAACTCACTCAACCACCAACGAGCACTCTCCAGGATACGGCCTTGAGAGGTGGTTCGGAAAACAGGCTTAGGGCGAGCAGTGCCATTAGGCCAGATATTGAGCGACTCATTCCATGCAGCAACATTATCCCGATCGGGACGGTATAGAAGCCGGCCGTACTTGATCCAGAAGTGCGCACCGGAGGTAGCCTCAGTGGCAGCACCGGTCTCCATGAGAATGTCCTCGCCAATGACATACTCCCAGTCATTCAAGAACTTCAAGGGGCCGCTTGCGACCTTCTTGCCATGGTGGGCCTTGCTGTAGTTGGTCAATTTGGTCGCGAAATCCTGCATGCCCTCGCCATCCAGAGGATAGTCTGTGGGGTAACGCTCGGCGTGACGGTGTAGAACATGCACCTGCGAGAGCTCACACCCCTGAGGCACACCCTTGGGCAAGCCGAAGCTGCTGGCATCTTTGTAGGGACTTAGATTAGCCCAGCTTTTGGTCATGTCAAAGCCAGACGCGTAGCTAGTCCCGGTTGGGGCCGATCCCGACGAAGTGCCAGTGGCACTGGAGGCAGAGGCACCGCTAGCCACAGCGACCAGCGTCGCTGTTGTCCCAATAAATCCCTTCATGACTGAATATTCTGGTAGACCAGGTGAATTGGAAATTGATGGGAGTGAGAAGGTTTAAGTTGTTATCGCAACAGAGCTTCGCAGCTTCCTAGGGTTTCGGATAAGGTGTTTAGGGAATGCGGGAACTGAGATAAGGCACCCCTGGGATTCTGCTTTTCCCCGTACAAGTTGCACAGGTGAAGACTCAAATGACCACTGTCGTACCAAGAGTGAGCCAATTCTGCAGAGAATAATTCAAGAATCGTTGAATTAACTTCTTTCACGGAGTCATCTTTGAATCCGCGCGTTGTCCCACTTGGTCGGGTTATTGTTGTTCCACGGCTAAGACATGGCCTTGTTGCGCTGATCTTTGCCGGAAACTTGAAGGTTTAGTGAGAATGCGACATTACACTTCGCCTGGACTTGGCCTACTATGGCCTTGCCCGGGTGGGGACTGCCCGAAGCCTTGGTACGTAGTAGTGTAGCCTTGTAAATTTGCTGGGAGGGGGTAAAATGGAACCCTGAGAGAGATTGGATCAAAAAGAGACGATGAGAAAGCCCCGGTGTTGATGTTGATGTCCCAGTCCGAGTCTGAATTTAAGCTCATCCACGTTGTAGGGCTGATCGAGCACGTGGCAAGCTTAGAAGCTTCCAATCAAGCTATTAAGCTATTAATGATGGCCCCTAGTAATGCAGCTATCATGTAAGACATTCCGATGCTTGGAATGCATGTATATTCAAGTTCTGATAGTAGTAGTATATTCCGTCAACATAAAGCTGGATATTGAGTTCAAGTAGTACTATAATTTCCCTCATATTGGCTCTCTCGTTTTCATAATTCATAGATAGTAGGCCACTCACTGCCCGCAGCGGATGAGGGAATTTCGCATCATCAAGATCCGAATATCACTAGCAGAAGAGAAAGCAGCGTGACGCTGGATAATCATGAACAAAAAAGGACAACAAGATATATCCTCCATAGAGATAGATCTAGATGAAGGAAAGAAAATGAAAAAAGAAACTCCGATAGGGGGAATCGAACCCCCGGCTGCTGTGTGAGAGACAGCGATGTTAGCCACTACACCATATCGGACGGGTACGGTGGAAGCCATGTCGGTTTAGCGCTACATGAGCTAGGTTTAGCGCGGTGTGCCTTATGCAAGCCCGGTGCGTGGTACTTGGCATAAATACCTCAACTTCCCCTCATTCAGCTCGATATTTTCTTTTCCCTACGATCCTTCACCCGGGTTATTGCAACTGAGGCATTTTTGCTATTCAACCGGATCGCAGAACTCCGGGGCCTCGCCACCCTCTTTTCTGTAGGTAGTCTGCTTCGATATTTGTTGGCGCTTGTGTACAGAATCTTACGCCTTGGCGAAAATCAATAATAGTGCCTGGATGCCCTTAATACGAAAGAGCCTCCATTGGATAGCTGATGGTTCAATCTGCATCGATGCAAAAGGAGGCATTTACTGGAGCAAATATCCTCTAGTTCTCAATTATTGCTCACTTGTTGAGCAACACATTCAGCCAAGGATTCATCTTCTACGAGGTACTTGAAGGGAAAAGTAGTTATCACAGGGCGAGTGCGACGTACTCGAGAAGGAAAGATGGAGCTCCCAGAATACCCATAACTAATTAACCAGGTACTTACCTAGGTAGGTAGTATGGAGTACAGACTCCACACTCTTTCATACTAGTAACTACCAGGAACTTATCCATCTAACCAGCCCATTTACACTATTTGACTTGCCAAGAAGTAAACCAGGGAGTACTTACACAGCGAGCAAAATGCTTCCTGGTAGCAAAGACAACACCACCCATTTATACAATTGTGCTAATATTCAATTTCCCCGCTGCCTTAATACAGGATTTTAATAAGTACTAACTTAGGAGAATCACCAGTCAACACCATCCTAGTATTTTGTAAGAACAGCTGCTCGTAGGTAGTACGAATAACTTGAAGTATACTAAGACTTTGATTTGTGAAAACCAGTGTCATTCAGCATGTGCTATCAGTATCAACTGACTATTGAGTCTCCGCTCAATCTCCTTGACAACCCCTAAACTTGAATTTGCGCCGAAAGAAAAGCATCTACTGGCATACGCTTCTTATTTCCGGAGCTGTAAAGCTCGCTCATTTTATCCAAAGCTGTAGCCCAACAAGGCGAAACATGGAATACCTCCCAAGACGAAGCCTATCTTCATGATTATCTATCAGATATGTATGAAACAGAGGTCCAGTTATATGATGAACTGATGGATATGCAAGGACATGACGTGCCCAAACTTTTGACCTGCGTTACAATACCTGGCTTCAGCTTGACAGACGCTGACCCAGCCAGCCAGTACATTGGTATCCCTGGAATTATTCAGCAGTATATTGAAGGCTTCCCTCTAACCGATCTTGCCGATCATGCACCGCGAGAGCACTGGCAGAGAATTTGCGAAGAAGCCATCGAAGTCCTTCATCGTATAGGTGATCGGGGGATATTAAACGAGGATGTCAAGACGCGAAGTTTTATCGTGCAGGAGCATGAGTTTTCGACGGAAAAACGATATAAGGTGACCATGATTGACTTTGCTCTCTGCAACTTTCGCAAGGACTATGCAGATGACGATGACTGGAGTGAGTCGAAGGCGATACAGGATGAGGAGGGGGCAATTGGGCTTATTATGCAAGATCGCCTGGAGGGTGGATTTGTATACCATCGATCTAATCGATACAAAAAGCCGGCTGATTATTATGAATAAAGCCATACTCACATACACTAATGGTACTTCCTATTCATTACTAGTAGTGGTCAAAGATGACCGGCTTTGCACCTTTCATTATAATAATCAACGGTACTACCCTAATAACCATTTAGTCAATCCACCGTACTTGGTATTACTAGCGCCCAATGGACGTCGACATAGAAGAAATCTACATACCGTTAGAAAACGGGTTATATACATTAGTAGTATTGTATGAACCATCAATAGATACAAATTGGATACTAATCGAATCAAAAGCGTTTCATCACTCCAAACTGGGATTCAAGGAGAATATTTCAGATTGATCTTGAAAGTCGACAATCATACTAGCCTGGGCCCATTCTACGCCCACTCGTCAGTTCAATCAGAAATTCAGAATGCCGAAGTTAAACAAAACTAGCAACCCAGACATCCATTGCCCTTACACCTTTCTCACCCCCATCTATTGCCTTCAGGCTTGCCTCGCATGCATCCCGTGACGCAAGCACCATGGCTCGTTCCCTCTCATCACTCACATTCTCTTCGACCTCTCTTTCGAAAGAGGAAGAAAGACAAATGGAAACTTCCCATTTGCCATCTAGCAGCCCCTCCCCAGGCTGCACTGATGTTTCATTCTCTAGCCGCCAGCCAGCCGCCAAGGCGATCTTAGTGAGCTGCTTTGGTCCCAGAACTGTGCGGATGTTCGAGGTGCTATTGGGTTTCCGGCACTCCAGTGCAGCCTGGGCGAGCGCAGCTAATACGTGTGGCTGAGCGGAGGGGTTGGTCGCTACCAACGACCACTCAGCCAAAAGTAGGCGCTTGCTATGCTGCTTCAGGGCTTTCAAGGTTGAGAGAATCAGCTCCGGGGATGAGAAGTACCACAACGAATGGGCGAGCACTGCTTCATCGAAGATCATATCTTCACCAGATGAGAGGGAAGAGAGGTAGTCTATGGGTGATTGTTGGACCCAAGTAATCCTTCTACCAAGGGGACCCTCTGAGATATGACCCTGTGCTTGTCCGAGGGTATACGGCGAACCTGTAGAATTGATTAATACGATTTTGATGCGAGTAGTAGTAGTGGTAGGTACGATAGGGTTAGGAAAGCGAGAGGATTTACCATAATCCAAATCTGCTGGATCAACGGCCACCACTCTACCATGCTCGCCTACGGCGGAAGCAAGCACAGTTGTGCAGTCACCCTGACCACATCCTATTTCAAGAATCTTGGAGCCGGTAGGAATATTCCACTGCTGCAGGATCATGAGGCGGTGGAAAGTTTGTGATTCTTGAATGTCCAAGTGGGCGAGATTGTGTAGGGAGAGCCTGGCGATAGAGGTAGAATCAAATGGAAGAGACATTTTTTGATTTATGATATGTTCATGCAACTGAGGACGTCTTCAAGTTCAAGTGATGCGACCAAACTGGAAGAGACAATAGCGATGTGTTCTCCCACAAAGCTCCCTCATCCAACCTTATGAGATATCTTCAAGCGTTCGAGATTTTGGATGATATTAGTCAGTTTATAACAACACCTGTTTGGTACTTGACGAGTGTCCAACTCATCAAAAATGAAGAATTCCGAGTAATAGTGAAAGAATTCCAGTACCATCGCACGCCAAATTCCATTGGAAGGGGAAATACCCATAAACCCCGCGTTCCTTATTGAATTTGCGGGGCATGTAGTACGATTGTGAGTCACCTAAATAAGATTATATCATCTAATACACTACCAATACAAAAAGTACCTAGCACGATCGCCTTCAACTTCTGTCCGCAGATACTAGTACTGCACAGTAAAACAACCTTGGAAATAAAACGATATACCTGAAAAAGTACCTAGGGTCATCAATATTGCATGCAGCATACTCACAAGCACACTGCCAGGGCGTCAAAGAATTAATGATTATTTCTCTGAAATGCCAATGGGACGATTATAGAATCGGGTCTTGTGCCCTGAAACGTCGTACTCCAGAGGCTATGTATCCAACCCATCGGCATTCTTGGAGATGCAGTACCTAGTGAGACCGCGTTGTTATAGTTGGCCAAAACAAGAAATCGAACTATGGGAAGAAAGATCTCGGATTCCAAACAGTAAACTCATATTCCTACAAAAGGCTCTCGATAAGATAGTTATTGATCTTTGAAAAGTCTACTAGCTCCTATGGTTCTGCTGCCAAGATTCAGCCGCCCAGTACTGACAAAGATACTAGAGCCATAGAGACCCGCGCTACGGCGCTCATCTGAGCTATCGTTACTTGATACAATTTTTCTATGCAATTAGAGGATATTCATGGATTGGAATAATTTTCGATCTGGTTGACGCATCGCAGAAAATTACAGCGTGAGTGCTTAAAGTTTCGCTCTCCCTCTGATGTCCAGGCTCTCTTTTCCATTTACATAGTGGATGACTCAGCAGTTCCCATTATGCAAAAAATTCGTAAAGTCTTGTTTGAAGTTGATCATCAACTAGTTACAATCAGTGAATGGCTAGTATTCCTATTCCAAATGGCTTCCAATCGCCCCTTACCTATATCCGAGGCCTGGGAGAATCCAGATGCCTACATAAAAGCTCTGCTCTCATTCTCTACCACGTCGGTGCTCTTCATGAATCTGTGTGGTGGCGTCCACATGGTCGACTTTTTGACGCGTGAGCCCGATCTCTACACAACTATTCTACCGGAGGATTGGAGATCATTTTTTCAACAGCATGATACACAGGATATCATTCACTTACTCCTAAGAGAAGATATTAACCGCATGCGACGCGTCGACGAGCAAATCGTAGATGAAAATGAAAACAGCCGTACTTGGAATGGAGGACCATTTCCACCTCTGAGCCTCCTAAATTACATCTTCAACATTCGCCAACTGGCACTCCGACGAGAAATGTGTGCCTCTTCTACGAAGAAGTTTGACCTCCCAAAGCAAGTTGCGATGCGTATGAACCGAAAAAAAGTACATGAGGTTGAATGCTTTTCTCAGCATGTCGCATCTCTATCAGATACGGTCAAGAGTCGTCGAGGCGAGGCAGTGTCTCATATTGTGGATTTTGGCTCGGGGCAAAATTACCTCGGAAGAACTTTGGCCAGCCCGCCTTACTACAAGCATATAATCGCTATTGAGCGCAAGCATCAGTACATCAGCGGGGCCCAAACGATGGATGTTCGAGCCAAGTTGGCGAAAGATCCGAAAGCTCGGCAGTCGCAAAAAGACACAAGTCCATGTGAGGACTGCAATAATAAGAAAGAAGCGATTGTTGCAAAAGACACTACACAGCAGACGACGAACACTTCAAAATCTCAAGCTACAGAGGAGATTCCTTTCGTGGAGATGCTTGGGGATACCAAACTTGATTCCGGTGAGATACTTGGATCGCCTACCCAAACACCACGAGAGGAGGAAGATTCGAAGCCAAAGACACATAAACGTGGTGCTCTAAGCTACATTGAACACGAAATCCAAGATGGATATTTAGAACCCGTCATTGATCACGTCATTCATCCATCCTCTGCAGGGGCTTCTGATATGAAAGAGAAAGAAGAAATGGATCCAAGATTGATGGTCGTTTCCATCCACTCGTGTGGAAACCTTGTTCATCATGGGTTGAGATCATTGATTTTGAATCCCTCGATTGTCGCCGTCGCGATGATCGGCTGCTGTTACAACTTATTGACTGAACGCCTTGGCCCAGCCACATGCGAACTCCCCATTCTTCCATCTCTCCACCCTCGACTAGAAGAAGCTGGAAAGTCGTATGACGCGCATGGTTTTCCGATGTCAAAGTACTATGAGAACTACCGAAGCCCAGGGGCAACTACCGGTATGAAGCTTAACATCACGGCTCGAGCACTGGCTATGCAAGCCCCATACAATTGGGGTCTCGAAGATAGTGAAATGTCTTTTACCCGTCACTTCTTCCGTGCTCTTCTTCAACTTATTCTCGTGGATCGTGGCATTTTTCCGAAGCCGAAAGATACATCTGAAGATAGACCCGATTCTATCATCCTCGGAAAACTGCCAAAGGCAGCCTTCAAGTCCTTCACTGCATACTTTCGCGCGGCAGCAGCAAAGATGAGTCGAGACCCGATATATGGCTCTCAAGTCGAGGAAAACATTGCTGCAATGAGCGATGAAGATATTCAAATATATGAGAACCAGAACCTCCATGCAAGAAAACACATGAGCATTGTATGGAGTTTGATGGCATTTAGCTCCCAGCTTGTGGAGTCAATCATTGTTGTGGATCGATGGCAATTCCTGCGTGAGCAAGCATCAGTGAAGGAGTGCTGGGTCCAGCCAGTATTTGACTACACATTAAGTCCGCGAAATCTCGCAGTGATTGGACTGAAAGAATAATATAGAGGATAATAAGTACATGTTATGAATCAAAACAAGAAAATAGTCATATCGAATGAAAGAAAAAGCGCATCTTGTTCTTTCCGGGTGTGAACACTGTAGCCAAGATGCCATAGAAGTTTCTAACCGTTTGATGAAAATTTATCCCCTGAAGGGATTATAATTTGCAGCCAGATCTACATCCCATCCCATGTCTTATACCTAGGTACCTTATAGTAACTACTACGGACATACTAGACCTTTCACTGATATGCTGCACCTGCTACCAATCTCATGGCAGAAATCCAACTCAATATGCTCAGGCCATGATATTGTCAAAGAACTAATAAGCTGACTGATAATAGTACTAGTATGCCCATGGACGGAGCTCAAATCCTGCTGTCCATTTCTCAAATTGATTCGAAGGGGGACTTGAACTTGAACTTGAACTTGAACATGCAAGTGTAAATCCACATGATTTGACTATGGGATTTATAAACTGAATGGCTGTTAACACCCGTGATTTTGAACACCTATGTCTCTCTTTCATGTCATTTGATGCTGGAATCTCCAATTCCCAAGCTAATCAAATGCGAATATCCCCGGAAGTCTCTAAGCGATCTCAACGTTTCCAGATAAATTCGGTTGGTCTCTTGTTCCTGTTCTTCGACACTGCCTCGAGGTACAGCTTGATTTCACAAAATAGCTCTCGCAGTCGGCCGATGATGAGCAGCTTTCTCCGGGACAACTGATTTGAGTCTTTCTTGAAATGTGCCCATTTGTATTGGAAACAGGCAACGATTTGTCAACTACTTGGCACCTGAGACTTCTCACCAGTCCACTGGCATACTTCTTCTCTCCTCTCTCATCAAATCCCGCAAACAGATTTTCGTGTGTGTGATCAAAGCTAACTATCTCGTCGCGACAGTTGTCTTCAATAGTTTATCAAATTAGGAACGGATTTAATCCTTTATAGTAATGAGATATTCCGTGGTTTCTAATTACCTGTACAGTGTACACATGTTTTTCTTGTCGGGAGGAGCTTCACAAGGAATGTATATCGATCCAACGTTGCGCGAACTATATTTGTAAATTAAAATGTATACTGGAAGCAAAATCAAACTGGAGCGGGCCAAGTTTGAACTTACTATATGCCCCTGCTGTCGAGTGTTTGGCAAGATCCATCTAAAGAAAGCTCCTGGCCCCAGCCGCCTTGAAGAAGAGCACGAGTCGTGAAAACTCGCGGATTCTTTGGCAGCGCTTCCTCATACTCTGCAATGGCAATATTTAAAATCGAGGCAATTGCCAATAAAAGAAAATTTAATCTCATTATTTCTTTTAAGGCCGCGTGATCTTGATCAAGTCGGGAGTCTTCGGTTAAATTTGAGATGGAATGGAAGATGGCACAACGATTCGAGAACTTGAATACTCAGGCTCGCAGCTGTATCGAGGCAAAGCCAATTATTTGAGCTACTACTATCTCAAATCTTGCCTGGCCACTCGCGGGTTCAATAGTTCGTTATATAGGTAGGTAACTGTGAGCTCTAGACTTGAGTTTCTTGACTAACCTCGAAAAGAAAATTATTGACGGGATATGCACAGGGTGGTGATAGTTACACTATGTATCCTTCTACATAATAATTGGGTTTGCGCATGATATTTTCAATTGAACCAATAAATCCTCAAATCGATGACAAAATAATGCCGCGGCAGTATACAATCATGGCTCTTCCGTTTCTTGAGGCCATGGAGTTTACGTATAAATGAAGTATTGATCAACGGGCAGAAGAAGGGAGAGGTTCGCTGTTCTCTAGATCAGGAGATCTCTACGAAAGTTCAAATTTATGATACTCCCCGAAGCCTTCATATTTCCGAATGAAGATTTGCTGAGATAACACCTTGCCCAAGTTTATCTTGGGGGTTCGTTCCAAGGTTGTCTATCCCTGAATGAACTGCGCCAAGTGGTAACTATTCTGAAGGACTATAATAGGGTACTACTAGTTTGGAACCTCGGGGATTACTGCCCAACAATGGTAATGGTCAATTCAACGTTCACGGCATTGGCGGACCTCAGTAAGTTCTCAAGCCCAGCCAGCCAGAAGACGTGCGGAAGAAATGATTCAGATGCACATTGGAAAATCTATTAGTTTCGCCTTCCGGTCGGTCCGGCTGACTGTGCCAACCAATTATTATTGTTCGAAAAGTCCACGCGGGATATGAAAAAGAAAACTGCATCTGAGGTTCGGAGGGATAGAGGAAGCTTACCCTGAGACATGACATCTGGAAGTCTTTCATGCCCACATGTGCCGGCAATGAACTCCAAGTATTGATGCAGATTATCGTTGCAAGGCTCCCAACCTTGGCTGCTAGAACCACATCCATCTACTGAAATTTTTACTAGTCGATATCCCACTCATTTTTATGACATGTGGTCTCGGGAATAAGCTTCCAGGGATTACTACGTCCAACTCTATACGTGCCAGTGGATCCAAGCTCATGAAGCAACGCAATATTAGATACATATACTACTAGGTACAGGTACTACTAACTATCTCTGTACTATGTCATTGCTTACTATGGCTTTGAATAGAAAGATTCGATGAACCAAACAAGTTGTCACAAGAGCTTCGCTCTTCAATCAAGATGTGTCCTGGAAGTGCTTAGTAGTAGCACTTACATGGTAAATTTCATAATGTACCTACAACCCAGTACTATGGCCTCGACTTGACATTATTCCGATACAACTGTACAGTGGAAATTAGTATGCTAGTAAAGCAGAGGAGGGTTGGAATGATACTAGTATTTTGGTGGAATAATAATTTGAATTCAAATGTTGAAATAGATACTACCATGTTTCGGGCTAGTAAACGAATCTTCAATTGGTAAAAATGATTCTTACCATACCACTACTAGGTTGTTCACTCATTTCCTCCCTTCTTTTATAGTTAGACATAATAGTAGCACTAAGCGCCCCCCCGCTTACTAGGATGGATATGATTTACGTCTCAATCAATGGATGGTTTAAAGCTTGGATAAAGTTGCATCGCCCTCCTTTCTCGAGCATTCATGATTGAGATGTGCTTAGTTTCTTCGAACAAATGACGCAAGCTCGGGTATCATCTCACACGGTTGTCAAAGCTATTGGACCGCTCCGCAGGAAGTTCCACTATTATGCAGGACACACCGAAAGTTCTCGTTTTCAGCTCGCATCGATCAGCGCCCTACGATCTTTTACTGAGACAGTTTTTGAACTTGGAAATTACTTGAACTGGCCTTCGAGGAAGCCCTAAGGATTTCACATCTTGCTCACACTTCTGCCTCATACCTAGGTACCCACCTCACTTACTGACGAAGCTATGTGCGGTATTTCTGCATTTCTTAGACTGGGAAAGCCCAAGGACACCCAGGGCGATAGCCATGAGTGCAATTGCGAGGGCAACAAAAAGCTCCAACGTGAAATTGACCAAAGCTTGGACATTATTCAACACCGAGGACCCGATGCTCGAGGCGTATGGATAAGTTCCGGTAACAAAATTGGTAACTATGCTTGACTGAAACTGAACCATTGTGTGATTGTCTCCGCCGCATGTCTAACTCACGACATAGGACTCGGCCATGTTCGCCTATCTATCCTAGATTTAAGCGCCGATGGAAACCAGCCATTCCATGATCCTCAAGGTGACATTCATGCAGTGGTTAACGGTGAGCTATACAATCATGAACAATACCGAGCGGCCCTTGGCAATGAATACCAATTTATTGGCCAAAGCGACTGCGAAATTGTAATCGCATTGTACAAGCATTACGGGTTGTCTTTCATTTCACACCTGAGAGGGGAATTTGCGTTTGTTTTGTGGGACCAAAAGCGAAATCTACTGGTCGCTGCTCGGGATAGATTTGGAATTAAGTCTCTCTATTATACGGTGCATGGAAATCGTCTCTTGGTGGCAACTGAGATTAAATCCTTCAAGGCCTTTGGATGGGTACCTCAGTGGGATGTTGAGGTCTTGAGAGATCATTCATGGCAGTTTAGCCCAAGGACCTTTTTCAAAGATATTTACAAGGTGGCTCCCACTGAGATCTACGCGCTAAGATGCAACGGATAATATCATCCAATTTGAAGGTTGAAGCATTCGAAACTGCATGGTACTAATCAGTCTTCCGTGATAGGTCCTTCCCGCTCATTATATCACATGTAGGAATTACGGGAAAATCGAGGAGACGATGTACTGGGACAGTGACTTTCCCGACAAGGTTACCCCCAAAAAAATCTACAGTTGAGACCAAGCAACTCGAATACTGACTCGATACAGACAAAGGTAGATCCTCGATCCGAAGACGAGATTATTACTGGTGTGAGAGAGCGAATGCTTGATGCTGTGAGACTTCGACTTCGTGCGGATGTCCCCGTCGGGGTTTATCTCAGTGGTGGACTTGATTCATCAGCAATTGCAGGAATGGTTACCCATCTTATACAGCACGAGGGAATTCGTCTAGGAAATGACTACTCTAAAGATAAATCGAACCTCCAATGCTTCACAGTTGAATTCGACAAGAACAGTGGGGCGGATGAATCAGGTATCTTCACTACCTAGTCGTTCTCGGAATCGCCAACTAATCAAAGAAAATTGAGCAGACATTGCACAACGTACTGCGGACTGGCTCGGGGTCAAGCTTCATAGGGCGAAGATGGATGAAGAAGCGCTTGCGAAAGGGTTTGAGGATGCGGTTTGGTTTAGCGAATCTCCGATCGCAGATTTGAACGGTGCAGGGAAGCTATCTCTAGCAAAGATAGTCCACTCAATGGGACTGAAAGTTGTATTAACAGGTTGGTGGTATTGAGAGACTCCAATCCGATCCGCACTATTAACCCATTCAAACTCTCTAGGGGAAGGCTCTGATGAGCATTTCGGAGGCTATCCAGATTTCCGCCCGGATTTGCTTCAAGAAGAAGATCTCTCATGGGCAGAGTATCGTATCTCAGAAAAAGATCGTGTGAGTGGTCTAGAAGATCTGAGAAATGATAAGAGTGTCGTTGCTTTTGGAGGAGACAGTGTGGTTGCGCCTAGATCAACTGCGCTCATGTTGAATGAGACTCAGACTGGTCCTCGTATAGCAAAAGCTGGCGAGCTTCCGTTCTCTTCATGGACGGATGAGATCAATGCTACACATCCAGAAACAGCTTTAGCAGAAAGCATCAATGGCGTTGTGCGGGAAAAAATGGCTAAGAAATGGCATCCTCTGCATACGTCAGAGTATGTCTGGACAAAATCATTCCTGCCAACTTTCATCCTTCGCTATGTTGGTGATAATATCGACATGGTGCATCACGTCGAGAGCAGACCACCATTTCTAGATCACGAGGTCGCTGAATACGCAAATTTTATCCCCCCGAGTTTGAAAATGCGGTATAACCCATCGGACAAGTCCTTTCGCGAGAAGTACATTCTTCGCGAAGCAATGAAGCCCTTTGTTCCCGAGGAGATATACAATCGCCAGAAAAAGCCATACATAGCACCAGTTGTCTACTCGGAGGATGGATACATGTATAAAACCTTTTTGAGGTTGTTGACCAAGGAAAATGTGGAGAATTTGGGTTTTGTGGATTGGGAAAAGACCAAGAATTATATGGATAAAGCATTCAAAAATGGCGACCCTGGCTCATTCAGAAGTGCCCTGGCAGTCGCTCAATTTGTGGTATTAAGCCAGAGGTTTGAAGTCTCGCGTGCAAGGTCAACTGAATAAGTGGGTTCGTCGTGACCCTTGGTGGGATCATTGGATCACGAACTCGACAACGAGGAGAGCCTTACGCCATTAGTGAAAACTACCCGATTCCTATAGAAGTTACTATCCAAATTTCTAGAAATGTTAGATTGGGCTACATGCACCTCGGCAGAGTACAAATTGTCTTAGCTTGTATCAAACACACCGAAGCCTATTTATGCCCGGATGTTGGAAATACTGCAATCCACCTAACACAAATATGCAACTCTGCAGATACGAGAGCCCATTGAAACGATAATAATGGTCATGATTACATATTTCAATGGATTTCGTCGCTCCTGCATGGGTATCGACATATATCTCCCCCTGAATGAAGCACTGGCAAGATCGACATTTTGTCACACAATAATTTCTCGGCAACAAACAAAGAACAACTGATCTAGCCCCTTGCTCTAACTAGTCAGATATCAGTCCCCTGCATGTCTTAAATTATGATGACTCAATTCGTTTATGCTACTTAATCTTGGAATCTTTATTTGACAACGAGATTAAGGTATTGAGTTTTTCGACCACCTGAATTCCGAGCGACATCTCTTGAACAGCTCGGAAATCATCTGATCATGTCACAGACGTTTTCGAGGCCCTATTTGCTGGACCTCAGATCTTCAGAGTCTTTCATCATACTAGTTGTTGCTATTGCCATTTTTGTTGTAAGTACGAGTTTGTGTGAAAAGAACATCAAGTGAGCTTGTTAGTATTGCGAATCGTTCAACTCCTAATAACTTGAATGATAGGACGTATTTATATATGGCATGGTGAGTAGTTATATGAGCGATTGATACGCAATAGATCCATACTGCTACTAGTATTAACCCGAAGCTTTGAATGGTAATAAACTAACAGGATTGATAGGTTGTACCGATAATCCCGAATGCCCTCATCGATCATATCGGTATTCCACAGCAAAATGGTATTGAAACCTATGTCCCCGGAGAGTTTAGCTCCAATAAGAAAGCCGAAATATCTCGCGTATTAACTCATATTCAGCCCAGGCGTTGGTATCCGTATTGTTGGCTATGTATGGTGGTGGTCTTTTACTCGGATCTCGTATGTCATTCCCCCGGCACTCCCACATCTCCCGCAAATCCCAAATTCTTGCTAACTATGCACAACAGCCATTATAGGATACTTTGCAGATCGCGCTAAGACACCCCGAGTACCCTTCTTAGTAGGCCTCTTTGCCTTGGCCATGTCAACAGCGCTATTCATGTTGGCCACATCGTATTTCGGATTGGTACTTGCCAGAGGATTACAAGGTCTATCCGGTGCAGCGGTTTGGGTAGCTGGTCTGGCCATTGTTGTCGATACCGTCGATGAGGATAATGTAGGAGAAGCTATGGGATATGTTCTGATGGGTATGACCTGGGGTACGTTGCTCGGTCCGGCTGTTGGAGGTGTCATGTATGAGAGAATGGGTTACCTTGGAGCATTTTCTGTGCCAATTGCACTTATCTGTTTAGATGTCATATTGCGCTTTGCCGTGATTGAGAAAGACGGTATGTATTTCCTCTCGCCTAGTTGCGCGACAAATGACTGATTATCCCAAAGCCGCAAAAGGCCTACATCAAGATCTGGCAGATTGCTCCTCAGACTCAGCTCGAGAAAGAGCTGAACGCGCTCCACTGCTGACTTCAGTATCTACGGAGGTACACCCTGATCAGAACCAATCAAGCAAGCTGCCAGAAATTTTGACTCTGCTAGCCCAAAGACGTCTTCTGTTAGCCTTGCTAACCGCCTTCGTTTGCGCAGCGACTTTCTCAGCATTTGAAGCGGTAAGCCGAACTCTCTGCATCATCAGTGAATCTATCAGCTAATTGCTCTAGACTCTTCCAATTTTCGTGGGCGACAAGTTCCACTGGACTTCTAGCGGTGCAGGCTTAATATTTCTTGTGCCGTCTATCCCAACCTTCGCTAGTACCATGCTTGGAAGGCTGGTCGACAAATATGGCGGCCGCATCATCGCTAGTATGGGATTCGCACTTCTAGCTCCAGCGCTGATATTATTGCGTCTCGTTTCACACAATGCCACCGCAGATGTTTGCCTTCTTGTGAGCGTTTTCGCAGTCATGGGATTCACGCTCACTGCTGGAAATATCGCCGCGATGACAGAGATCTTTGAGGTTATCTCAAGCCATGAAAAGCCCAAAGTTGGTAATACCGAAGAAGTTAGCGCGAATCCGATTGCTCAAGGTTACGCTTTATTAAACATAGCCTTCTCAAGTGGACAGCTTTTGGGCCCAATCATAGGCGGATTGATTAAGGCACATTCGGGGTGGAAGGCTATGACTCTTGCGCTGGGACTGATCACCGCTGTGACCAGTTTTCTTAACATGGCTTTTCGAGGTCGGCGATACAAGGACAAGGGTCGAGAGATTGTACAAGAAGCTAATGCCTAGCCACATTTACATATGTTTGAGGGGGGGGGGAGGGAGGGGGGATTTCTTCATCTTGCTGTGCAGGGTCTCAATAACTGGTTTGTTTTTGCGATGTATTCCAAGGTTGTAGAGACCTGGAGGGCCCCGGTGCTTGCCCAAAAATCATCGATCAATGAATGACTGATAGTATAGTACCAATAGCATCATTTTCAAGAGTCGATAGACTAGAATTTCTCATTCAGCATTTACTAGGAAAAACGGTCGAAAATTACTGAATACTGAGGAACAGTGTGATATGAGATGTGTGAGATTCTGATGTATTGAGGTGGTTGTGAAGTGAAGAGAGGAAGGCGCCTGATGATGAGTGATGTAGTGACCATGCTGAGTCAGGACTCAGCAATCATGAACAAAAATATTGACGGAATCAGTCTGAGGAAGATAGTTAATAAGATTGATGGATGTTAGATGAACCGGAGGCGAGGCTGCCATATGGTGCAGCCAGTCGCGTAGAGCCTTAGACCTCAGGCTGCAGCACCCTTCAGGAATCCGACCACGTGATATACTCGCTCAACGCGGATACCACTGGGACCATCGGTGGTACAAATCGAGGGAACATTGAATTCGGGAATGGGATGTGTGTGCCAGAAATCAATTAGATTCAATCAACTTAATGCAGGCTAGCTAGTAAGGAGGTACTAATAGCTATTATGCAGATGTTCCTATCAAAAACAACATGAAGAGCCTAGTAGTCCAAACATAAAACAACATCTTTCCCTGATAGAATGAAATGCATAACTCCCTAGACCCTATCACTGGTTCTCGACAGTCAGGGTGCCGGTTTTGGAGACCAGATATTCCTCAATGGCCACATCCTTTCCTGCTTCCTTTCCGTATCCTGATTCTTTGATGCCACCGAATGGGGACTCTGCACAAGATGAGTTTCCTATGAAATGTCAATCAATATTAAACCCTAAATTCTCCTGCGACAGGCGTATACATACCCGTGTTCATACCGATCATTCCAGCTTCAAGATTTTCCAGCAGTCTCCATGTCCGATCAACATCCTTGGTGAAAAAGTAAGAAGCAAGGCCCATGCTAGTATCATTTGCTTGTCTGACTGCTTCAGCTTCAGTCGTGAATTTGTATAGTCCTAGCAGAGGACCAAAGATCTCTTCTTGGGTGGTCAACATCTCAGATGTCATGTTCGAAATTATAGTAGGTTCGAAAAAGTAGCCATTCAAGCCCTCGGGCTGTTTTCCGCCACATAGAACTTTACCACCCATACTCACGGCATCCGCGACATGCCTCTCGAGCTTTTCAACTCCCCTGCTTGTAGTCAGTGGGCCCATAGTCGTGTGAGTGTCGCAGCCGTGCCCAACGCGGAGCTTTTGTGTCGCTTCCAATACCATCTGGGCGAATTTATCATAAACTCCACTTTGGACGTAGACCCTGTTCGCATGGGTACATGCCTGGCCAGCTGTTCGCCATTTGAGAATCATAAGCGCAGCGAGTGCTTGGTCTAAGTCACCGTCATCAAATACAATGAAAGGGCAATTTCCGCCCAGTTCCATCGTAACTTTCTTCAGGCCATCGCTGCAATGCCGCGCAACGATACTTCCCACTCGGGTGCTTCCAGTAAAAGTCACTTTCCGAACGAGAGCATGCTTGCACAATCTCTCGCTCACAGAAGGTGTATTTTCGTTATCCGTCGATATCACGTTCAAGACTCCGGCTGGGAGTCCAGCTCGGATAGCCAGGTCGGCCAACGCCATAACACTTAGTGGGGTTTCAGGCGAAGGCTTGACAATCATAGAGCAGCCTGCCGCCAGCGCCGCTGCGACTTTCCGAATGACCATTGCAACGGGGAAATTCCAAGGAACCAACGCAACACTCACACCGATTGGTTGCTTGATGACGAAAGTGCGACGGTTTGAGATCGAAGGATGAGCAACGGATCCTCGAACTCGTTCAGCTTCGCCAGCAAACCACCAAGCAAAACCCAAGGCATAGTCGACTTCACCAAGGGCTTCTGTCATGGGCTTGCCAGTTTCGTATACAACGATCTTGGCGATATCTTCCCGTGCATTTGTTATAAGGTCATGCCACTTGAGTAGGATCTTTGCTAGTTGGCGTGGGTTGATGCTTCGGTAGCTTTCGAAGGCAGCATGAGAGCTCTCGACGTACTGGTCCACATCGCTAGTATCGTTTGCAGGGCACGAAGCAAAGACTCTCTTTGAACCGGGGTCTTTAGTCGGGGCGTCTTGTTAGAATCTTAGAATTTCTAGAAAGAGATTCTTTTACGAACCTTCCACGTCAAAAGTCTTGCCTGACTTGGCCTTCACCCATTGTCCATTGAGCAATGAAGCTTCATGAAGAAGCGATGCATCGTTCAGCTAATGAATTGTAAGCTATTCAGGATTTTCAAAATATCCGAAACGAATTTGAAAACAAACCTCAAACAACTCTGACTTAGCCATTTTGTCGATCTTTTTCAATTTGATACTAATCGTTCAAGTCATGTTCAAGACTGCGCTCTCAAGGCATCTTATATGATCACCCCTCTGGATTTCCTTCTACCTATTACCTAGATTTCCTTCAGATTAGCTTCCGAAATTTTACTAATTTATCACCATTGCTAGCCTCGGAATTGTGAAGATTTACATCAGATACTGATTATGTGAACTGGTAAGCCCCGACCAAATCATCTACTGGGCGGATGGTTCTTAGCCTATTTCCCTTCGATTTGGTGTTAGGTCATCGTTAGATTATCAAATCTGAAGTTATCATGAAATTGCCCTTGAGAGGGGTATGAAGACGGAGGGCATCCGTGTCGGTCATTCACCGAGTCTGTCACTGTGGTTCACGTAATCGTATGATGACCGCTCATCATTTCCCCGAACGGGCGATCGGACCTCATTGTATGAAAAGAAACATTGGTTTTCAACTTAAATATCAAGGAATACTGCGTGATTGAAAGCAATTATTGCACCCTTCACCTCATTACAGAGAGTTCTGGGTTAAAAATGGCTCCTCCTAAGAATGTTCATATTGCCGTTATTGGTAAGTTCAACCTGAAGTTTATGCTCGTTTTTGCTACTACCTACTATCGAGAAACATTTAAGTTACAATTGGCATCTAACAAATCTATATTTGATCAGGTACTGGGGGCGTAGGATCGGTATTCCTTTCCCAACTCTCATGGATCGCCAAAAACACTCCCTCGACGCATTTCAGTCTCTGCTACATCGCTATGATCGACAAGGCCCTGTATCATGATGACTATTCCGAGATCAACATCGATACTGCAGTGGACACAATGGATGCAAAGGGTACTACGCCACCTGCCATTCCCAACATTGTCAAGTATCTTTCGGGTGCACCTCACAAAGTCGTCATGGTGGACAATACCAGCTCCGGAGCGATTGCAGAATCCTATCCAGAATTCCTGAGACAAGGAATCAGCATCGTGACGCCCAACAAAAAAGCCTTTTCTGGGAGTTACCAGCTCTGGCAAGATATCTTCAAGGCCGCGGAATCTGGCGGCTCTCTCGTCCATCATGAATCATCAGTTGGAGCAGGAATGCCTATCATCTCTACTATGAAGGATTTCGTGCAAACAGGCGACGAAGTAACCAAGATCGAAGGTGTCTTCAGCGGTACCATGTCATATCTGTTTAACTCATTTGCTCCGCTCAATGGAACGGGGAGCAAGTGGTCTGAGAATGTGAAAAGAGCGAAGGAACTAGGATTCACAGAGCCCGACCCTCGTGATGACCTGAATGGGCTCGATGTAGCGAGGAAATTGACCATTTTAGGTCGCCTGGCAGGGCTACCAATTGAGTCACCAAGCTCATTCCCGGTCCAAAGCCTCATCCCAAAGGAGCTAGAATCTGCTCAAAGCCCGGAGGAGTTTTTGCGAAGGTTGCCCGAGTTTGATTCGCAGATGGAGGAGCAAAAGATCGCAGCACAGAAACTCGGAAAAGTTGTCAGATACGTCGGCAGTGTCGATATGGTCACTAAACAGGCCAAGGTTGGTATGGAGTGGTTTGATCCTACTGAGCCTATTGCAACATTGAAGGGGAGCGACAATATTATCAGCTTTCACACGAAACGGTATGGAAGCATGCCTCTCATTATCCGAGGCCAGGGAGCTGGCGGAGATGTCACAGCCATGGGTGTTTCAGGTGATCTTTTGAAAGTCTTGGTTCAACTAGGCTAGTTGGTAGTTCCGCTCTATTACTATGAGTATGCTTTCAGTCCCTGGCGTTAATGACAACGATTTCAGAATTCTCAGAGGATTTAACCAGTCCCGATGTACTCTATTGAACTCCCAGTGTTTTGCAAAGACCTCAAGGATATTCTTGGCATTATAAAAAAGAATCTAAATTCAATTTCTTCTCTCATCTAGTATGATGAGGGCCCTTAATCTTCAATTACCAGAAGGTGATTCAAATTGGACTTGTCTCTTGCCTTCCATAGATTTGGGTTTGTCCAATGCAGCTTTCATAAAAGTGTTTATTCAATCCGTTGGCACCGCAGGATGTGTCTCCAGCGCGATCATAAAGATGTAAATACCCCCAACGACGAACAAGTCGTTTCAAGCAGAAATCCAGGTCTTCCAAATAGGAGATTCATAAGAAAAATCAACAAAATTACGATATGTCTGGAAAGTCTGCGTGTCAAGTGGCTTTGGACAAGTCAGACGACACTGAACATCCGGTCTGAGAGGGATACCCTGAGCCGCAATATCATAATTATGATCATAGAGCTCAGGGTAGCTTCCGAAGAACGACGGATCAATCTTATAAATAGACACTCCACAAGCCATATTCAATTTATTAAACACGGCCCGGGAACAGATTGGCGATGTGAAGATAGTCGCAACATCAGGGGCAGGTAGAGCTGCCTCTAGGTTTGCAGGATCTTCTTCTACCTTTGAATCGAAGTTGGCGATGATATCTGTGACTCGGATATAGGCTTTGATTTTCGGCGCTCCAATGATTAGCTCTGACATCCAGGTCTCGACCACGTAGCTGCTGACCGTGTCGCAGAATATTTGATCAATTTGCGGATTGGCTGAATGAAGCTGAATAAGACGGTCGCGAATTGAAGGGAACGGTATCCAGTCAATGACGCTCGGATATGGAATCTGTAGCTGCAATGCAGTAGGTCGATATTGAGGATGAATTGAGTTGTATGTTTTTGTGCATGGGTTTATTTGCCATGCTGTAAGATTGACGATGTGGTAGAATCGAGTTTTGGCATACCACTTCATCACGTCGGGCCTCGTGAGGCTATTAAACAATGACAGCAACATCATGACTTCCTGATAAAAGCTTGTAGATGGTGAGTTGAAATTTTCCATAGATGGAAAGCGGAGATAGAACTTACAATAGCATAGCTGGGCCAGTTGTGGGCTTATTGATATCCACCTTACTCTTAAGAGTCATGCGCAAGCTTTGGATATGATCCGAGAATGGCGAATTAGTCTCTGTCCAATCCCTGTGCAGTTTCATTCTGGAACTTTGGTTACTGGCCAAAGCCCTAGTATATGGATCTGTTCCCATCTGATATTCGAAAGACCATATGCTTGGAATTTCCTGCGCTAGGCTGCTGATCCTTTCGGAAATGGATTCGGGCCCGGTGGGTGATGCTTCACAAATTCCGCGCGGGCTATTTGATACATTGATACCAACACCAGGTGGAGATGTATTCCGTAGAGATTTGGGCGAAAGCGTGATCTGATGTGAAATCCGGGACTGTTCTGAATCTGTAATGATATCGTCCTCAATGACGCCTGATTCGAATTCGTCAAGGATTTGGTTCAAGTCGAAAGAATAATCATCCGAGACGCGCTCTGGTTTCTCAAGGTTTGATTCATCGAATGCAGAAGAGACGGTCTCTGATAATGATTGCATATTCGCAGTCATTCTGGATAATTTAGAGTGCACGTCTATAAGACTTTTGCGAAGTCGACTGTTCTCTTCGCGCAGTTTGCGAATAGTTTCATGTTGCGGTTCATCATTTGTACTAGCACGATCACGGAGCTCGCGTAAGCGATCTGCTTGTCTGCGTCGAAAGGCCCGCTGTGCAAGCCGATTTCGAAGCTTCCTGCCAGGAGGTCTGTTTGAGAAACTGCCGCTCATTTAAAGTAGAAGATACTGTTTGATAGACGAACCGTTTCTCCACAGCAGTAGTATCTGCAGATCTATCATGTGCTGGGTCGTCGTTATTTGACCCCATTCCTGTCGATGTAACTGTTTCCGCCCACGGGCCTTTGAAAGGGCAGTTCAATTGAAATTGAAGTGAATATGAAGAATTGAGGAGAAGAATAATCGATCGATTACGCGGGTTGTTGGAGGTCTAAACACTGGACTCATTTGCGGCGAGCCGACCATACCGGGAATGGTTTCCCGTTCTACCATTCCCGTGTAAAGTACAGAATAGCTGAAGTAAATCCATAGACTCTGTATCACAAGACGGACTATTAATTAAAGTAGCTCTCCGTAGACATCTAGAAGTCAAAAAAAGATCATTTCAAGATTCTATGGGAAATTGGCTGATAATAACAACAAGGCGGCTGGTACATGATTGATTCCGTGTGTACTGCAACAAGTTGAAGAACTCCACATCCACATACCCGAGCATCGGCTCTGGTAGTATTTACGATTAGCGTCATCGTGGATTTCGCTTCTCATTTAAGCTTGCAAACCCCGCATCATAAAGCAAAGCAAATATGCAACGGCTTCAACCCATCATTGTGAGGATCAAGTATCATGAGTATTTGGAACGACTATAGGACCGCCCTTAGACTCTGGCAGTGCAAAAGTGGGGAACTTTAAAATCCAAGAATCACGGAAAAGCCACATGGTTATGTTTACCCCAGAGAAGTCTAGAGCATGGTCTAAAAATCCAAACAATTCGGCATCAAGGTATGTACCCCCAAGTCTAGGTTGATGAAATTCTTGCAGATCCGAAATGTGAGAACCGATGACTTTGGCCTGGAGGTGGTCTCGCGAGATCCGAGAGTTCTCGGTTTTCAGACACCCTTCGGCTTAGAGCTTTGGGTGGGCGGCGGTCAGATCCGAGATTTCGGGTTCCAACACGCAAGAAAAATCAGACGAAACAATCGGATTTGAATTTTATGATCGGATTTGATGAGGATAACTTCTCCTACAGATTGTTTTCTTTTTTTCTTTTTTTCTCTCTTTCAATTATTATCGTCTCTTCAATCGTTTGAAAGTGTCTATTCACGATTGTTAAATGCTACAGTTGACTTACGAGTATCAACTTGGTTCATCCACTACTACACTATCATAACCCTCATTCATCCTAATTTGGTAAGACACTGCAAGCGTCATAATATGCTTTAATTCGAGATTCAATACTAACATACTTGAAACAGACTTTCAGTTATTCTGGGATAAACTCAAAATAACAAAACAAATATGCTTTGCCCAAGTCTTTGTGGCATGGCCAGTCTGCCACCAATGGCTTTGACTTCTGCTACCCCCAACGCCTGGATTGAGTTGGCCAAATCTAAAGACAACATCTACACAACATCTGACGAAGTTCGCGGATATGTCAAGGTCGAAGTGGAGCGAGAGATCCCTCTAGACCAACTTGAAATCTCACTCGAAGGAACCTCCTCAACATCTCTAACCCGAGCCATCGCCTTCGTCCCAGGCCGAAGAGAGTCTTTCCAAAGGTTCTTGCAACTACGCCAACCAACCAATGAATCGGATTACCCGATGCCTCAAATTCTCATGCCAGGCCAAAGATACGAACTTCCATTCAGTTTCGTCATTCCCGAGCATCTTCTACCTCAGTGCTGTAACCACGAGACCCGAAATGCCTGTGTCAAGAACGCCCATCTCCAACTACCACCTACTCTCGGAAACGGACCGACTCCATTCTGGAATCTCCGATCTACTGCAGATGACTCCCCAGAAATGTGCCGTATCCAATACGAAATCCGCGTCCAGATGTACGGGAAATCATCACCCGAACCTCTCTGTGACCTCGCACAGGATATCCGGGTTCTCCCAACGGCTCCGCAAACCGAAAAGACCAACGAGCCTTCCGTCCTTTACATGCTCAAGGAACAATCTCTAACATCTGGTCTTGGTCGTCGTGAATACGGAAACTTGGAAATCTCCGCTACGAAACCTGATCCTATTAATCTTACCTCCACGGCCACCGGCTCAACAAATGCCTCCTCTACGGCTTTGCAATTACATCTTCGATTCGATCCTATCAACAACGAACTTCCTCCCCGTCTCTCCTCACTCAAGTGCAATCTCAACACATCCACATACTACGCCACTATCCCCTGGGAAAACTACCCAACCCAAACAGATATCCACCCTTTGCAAGTCGACCGAGAAGTCTACGAAAAAAGCACATCAATCTCATCCCTGGATCTCTCCTCCATAAAATGGGAGAAACTCCCCTCCTTCTCTACCATTTACGCCGGAAAACTGAAAAGCGACGACGAGTCAGACTCATCATTTATCCCCAGCGAGGAACAAATCGAGTCGTGGAATCAATGCAGTTATACAGCTACAGTGACTGTTCCTATCATCCTACCCAACAAGAAGGACTACTTGCCTACTTTCCACTCCTGCTCTGTGTCTCGCAGTTATGCGTTTGATATTTCTCTGGGACATCGTGTTTCTTCGGGTATTTGTGCTTCAACTAGTACCAATCTTCAGGTGCCGGTTCAGATGGTCTATTCTGGCAGGGAGTGAACTTGAAGTTGATTGATCATTCCTTTTTTCTTTTCTTTTTTGATTTCTTTTGTTATATACCACTTTGTTTTTGATACCACCCCCCTCTGTGTTTTTTTCAAAAGAGCGCTATTTGGATGATTTGATTTATTCTGCATTCCTTTCCTACTACATACATGTCCACACCTTGCGCAGTGATCCCTTAGTATAGAGTTAGACTTAGAGCATCTATGGATTATGATAATCAAATGCATTGAATCTTACCATATCCAAGAAGAATCCCTCATAGATAGTAGCTAGGTAATACCTGTTAACGTTTCAAAAGAATTTTCATTGAGGTGTACACTGCATACATCAAGTATGTGGATTTGCAACGTGCAGAGAGCTACGACAAGTACCGCCAGAAGCCAAAGGCGACAGAGACAGAGTAACACGAAAGACGTCCAAAAGGCGCAATAGAAGATAAGTAGTGAGAAAAATCGAAACACCGATGCCGTCTACACTGGCATGCTGGGCTAGGAGGGGAAGGGGAAACGACTGGAATATCACCGTTACATTCATAAAGAGGAAATGGGTGGTGGTAAGACATGGCTAAGGAGAACGAAATAGAACAGACATCCGGCCCATAGGCGTTGCATTGTGCTGATGAGACGTGATCGCAGATCAGACGAGCTCCATCGGCAACGATTCAAATGTACAGGGAGGGGTTGAGAACCCAGCAGGGGGGTGAGTATGGGAATGGGAATGGAAATGGTTTAGTCGAGGGCTCGGCGGAGATCGCTCCATTTTTGACGGAGGGTTTCGTGGTTCTCGGAGATCTGGAGACTGTTAGTTGTTGCAAGGAAAAGGTGTGGTGTTTGGTCGATTGGAGACATACCTCGGCCCATTTCATCTTCGTGGCGACTAGCTCTTTCTCCATCTCTGCCATGTTCTCCTCCATAGCACGGTTCTCATTCTGCACCTCGATGTTTCGCTGCATGATTCGTTCCATCTCTGCGCGGAGCTTCTCTTCCACCTCGGCGGGTTGCTTGTCCACGACATTCTTGAGCTCGCCGACCTGGAGGGTCAGTGCATCGTTCAAATCTCGCAGCTCCTCATTTTCAACCTTGGCGTGAACGAGCTCAGATGCCAATTGAACATGTTCTTTGTCAGATGCTTCTGCGCGTTCCTCGAGAAGTCGAATGCGGGATGTTTGGGTTGTAGTTGTGTGTCGAAGGTGTTCCAGTTCAACCTCGCGTTCCTTCTCGGTCCGTGTCTTCTCCTCCCATTCTGCAGTGTAGGAAGCAAGCATCTCCTTGGTGAGGGGGATGGCGCAAGCATCCTGAACAAGAATGTCGGCTCGGTAGATTTCCTTGTCCGCAGCGCCGGAGCTGCCAAAGAAACCGGATTCTAAGATTGAGGATGCAGAGGGTTGCTTGTCAATGTAAACGTCAAAGATACGCTCCTTCAGGAAGGTCGTCAGGGTGCTCATATCCTTCATGCCCAAGAGTGTTTCGGTGTTGCGACGCATGATCGCGACGGCAAATTTCACAATAGTATTCTCCAAGCCCTCTTCAAAAATCAAGTCATAAATGCGAAGAACCAGCTGGAGCGGGAATCGGTAGGCGAATAGAGTCAAAAACCATTGTGTAGCGTACAGTTGCGGGGGAACACCGCGACGACGGAGGTGGCAATAGAGAGCGGGTTCTAGATCCTCTAGCAGTCGTTCGAACTGATAGAGACTTCGGTGGAGGCCAGGCATATCTTGAATGAACATTTCACGAAGGCCGTACTTGTTCATCAACTTTACAAGAAGCTCGAAAGCATCTACTTCATCGTTCTAAATTCGAAGTTAGCTTGACTGCTACGTCCGAGTGACACTCGCACTTTCCGAGGAATACTCACGTTGAATAACAAAGGCATAACAATAAAGTTCATGCCCTGTGCATAGCCTACACCCTCATCGTAGAGAGCATATGCTTTACACAACCCATAAAGGCTCTCTTGGCTGCCTTGAGAGATGAAGTATTTCGAGTAGCTTGTCCGCGCGCCTAGGTCTCGTCGGATAGTCTTCTCCAATTTTTGTAGTGCCGTGGCCTCATCCTTGGCTTTCTTTATACGGGCGCTCTCGCTAGCAGCCTGTTCTTTGGCCAATCTTTCAGGATCCATCTCCTGTGACGGGCTTGGAGCACCACTTGTAGGCTGGGTTGCAGGACCCGAGTGGTTGGAACGGATCGATGATCGCGAAGAAGAAGTGGATTCCTTCTCGGCGGTCCCATTAATCTGAAGATCGGGTGTCCGACGGTCCTTGTCTGTCCCTCGTGCCACCAGGTCGCGATAGATGTCCTCCAACTCGCCGCTGCGGCAGTCGGACAAAATCTGCCAGATCACACCTCGAATTGTCTGCGGGATACCCCGTTTTATGGCCGCATTCAGCTCCTCGGAGCTCGCAATGGCTTGAGGTCCGTTATTCACGAGCTGCTGCCAAAGATCCCAGTCTACAGGCGTAGACGCGTCGGTTGGAGATTGAGAGGATGTTGTCCCCGAGGCATGTGCAGCGTCACCCAGTGAGCCCTGCTCATTTTCCTCTGGGATGATGGGGGGACTAGCTCCGGGGTGGCTAATGCTGGCCTGGCCGGACCGGACACTGCTGTCGTCATGCTCGTGGGCATGGCCATGGGCCGATGCCTCCTCTCGCATGCGCAACAACTTGAACTGGTCCTTCAGGCTGTTCCTCCTTGGTTTCTTTGAGTTGACGCTAGAGGAGTCTCCATCCTCTCCCTCGTGTGATCGATCCAAGTTGCTTGCCAGGGTGGAAACGGAGTTGGCAGTGTTTCGGCGGCTGGTTGACTGCGGAGACTTGATCTCCTTGGTTCCGGTCGAGCTTCGAGAGAACCATGCAAACGGTCCACTGGGCTTCCGGGCTGGGGGAGGAGGCGGTGCGGCGGGAGCAGGATTCTTGTTCACTGGGGGCGGTCCCCAAGGTAAAGATGGCAAAGCTCCAGACAGTCCCATCAAACCTCCGCTCGGCGGGGAACCGACTTCATCCTTGGCGGGGACCGGAGGCGACTCATGCCTGATTTCCGGGGTCTTTTCGTGGGGGGCAGGGGGTTCCTCCTCCTTGCTGTTGGTCAAGTTCACCTCATCCAGTGACGATGTGGTCGATAGCCGGTGGGATGTGAGCAGGGGGGACTTCTGCGGGGGGCTCTTCACTGGAGTGCGGTCTCCATCTGCCAGGTCTTCTGTCTCCGAAGGACCATCTAGCTGAGCCTGCTCATCCTTTTGGTCCTGAGTGTCCTGGTTGTCATGACTATCCCCAACCTTTGTTTCTTCTGTCGCTCCCCCAAGCTCCACGTTGTCCTCGACGGCATCCCCTGGACCATCTTCCACGGTATTGTTGGCCTGATCTCCCTCATCCAAATTCTTGCCCTTCTTCTTTTTATTCTTCTTCTTGTTTTTCTTTGTTGAAGGGGTTTCCGTGCCATCTGTTCCCTCATCCTGTTGCTCGTCCTGCGATGCAGTAGGGAGGGGCGGCTTCTCGGTCACGTCGGGGGATGGAGCCATACCGATTGGCGGACTGTCGGTCAACGACCTCGTTGAAGTGGATTGGGGAATTGTGACATTGAGGTTCTCTGGGTGTTCGGGGGCATCATCAAAGGACTCCTAGAAGGGGGGAAGGGGAAAAGGAATTTTGGTCAGCCGAATAGCCTAAAATAACACGATACAAACATCCAAGAATAGACTCACCCCTACGTAGTCTTGACTATTGCGATTCGACATGGCAAGGGGATCTCAGGGAATTCAGAGATCGCAACACCCCATAAGAACGTGACTGCAGAGGAAGTGCAGATACAGAGCAGAGAAAGAGGGGGAGAATGTCGAGAGAAGTGTCGTGTAGTATTGAGTTGAGTAACAGGAGGAATGAAGGTGAGTTGATCAACTGAGAGGAAGAGAGAAGAAGAGAGGGTCAGGCACCTCCCGCTCTGATTGGTCAACAAGTCAAAGTTGGGGCCGGTCGATCGGAAACATTTGAGAATGCACATCGACAGAGACACATCAAAATATGCAAAATGCATATGCAGGGGTGACATTCCTGCATGTCCTGCTGTATTCTTCTTTTCTTCTTCTTCCCCTCTTCTCCTCAATCTGGCCACGTAGCTGAAAATGGGAATCTACTTTGTGTACGGAGTAGAGTGTAAAGTGTAGTGTTGATGTTGTGTATGTATTGTTATTGTTCAGGTACAGTACAGTACAGTATTGTATATGCCCCCCCCCCCAATATCAACTTGAGAGTAATTCCCTTCCTGGGACTTCCTCCATTCTTGCACAAGACACTACATATCGTACAACACAGACACAGGGTTAGGCATTGATCAATGTCTCAATTGTGCTCGCGTGATGTCAATCATAATGTTGTCTCCAGATCAAGCCATCGTTGCCGCCGCAGTGGGTCCAATTGCTTGAGTTCTGCGAGCCAGCTCAGAACTTGGCTGCGATCAGCGGGCGCCATATGGCCTGTCACTTTAGAGACCAACAAGGAACACTCGATCAGTGTTTGATAAATATACTTGCAGTCCTCTGCTCCATCTAACATCTCCTCGATTTCGGCGATTTCATCCCGCAAGTACTGAAGTCGTTCTGACGTGCTTAGGTTCGGAGCCATGGTCCGACAGGCCACAGATGGATCAAAGACACACATCAGATTTTGATGATAAAACCACAAGGATTGATCATACGGATCAATTAGAGCTTGATGGATGAGAGCCAGCTCTGCATCACGAGATAAGAAAGGGTCAGTCTATCACGAGCTCCATGGTATCACTCTAAGAGTGGGGGGAAAGGAAACACAAACCGTCGTCCAACATAGCCCGACGTTCGTCATCGCTGGCCGATTGTTCCTCCAACAGCCGGAGGATAAGCTTGGTGCGGTAGTGCCACGCAGAAAAGTTCGACAGATTGGCGCCGATCATCTTCTTTGCGTAGTCAAATTCTTGTTGGGTCATACTTTTAGACTCCTCCTCTGTCCCTAGTTGCTTGATAGTCTCGACGACCAGCCGTCGATATCCCCAGCCATGGAAATTGCGGCTATCCAGGGTCAGCATTTTGCCCACCAATGCCAGCTCTTCCTGCCAGAACCGGCGCGCGACTGGTAAGGGGAGTAGTCGACGGGTCTCATCCAACAGCCAGAGACGATAGTTCCAGATCCAGTAGCATTTGGGGAAACTTCGCAACAGGGGAATAAGGAACATGAGATCATCCCTGATTAATTGGGTAATTGCATTGGCTGTATCCTCCGTACTTTCCGCGGGGTCTCCAGTAACTCCAGCCTCGGAAAATTGATGCCGAAGAGCTTGTCGCCGGTAATTCCAGACAGTATAATACTCTGGGTTACGACTCAGCAAGTCGGAAATCTTCCCCAATGTTTCGGTAGAATATTCTTGCTTGGTCACCTGATCCAGTCAACATCTAAATTTCCATGTCTCAAGAGACATCAGGAGCACCACACCTGTTCAGACACGAAGCTTTCTAGAGACTTGTACTCTTCAATTTGCTTCAACTCTCGTTCTCGCTCCTCCGGGGTCTTCTCCACCGGTTTAAAGCGACGAACACCATGCTATAACATCAAATGAGAGGTCAGCTAGCCTGTGGCAGATCTAGTAAACCCAATCAGGCTATCCCACTCACACTTGCCATGTTATAGGATCCCAACTAAGATCCTCAATCCGCCCTTAACCCTTGTATGCACACAGCAGGCTGCAGCCTTGACCCTTTTCCAACTGAAAAGCGAAAGTTGATTTTGATATGCAAAAGAGAAAGAGAGAAGAGAATGTTTAAGCGTGGAGAGTCGAGCAAAAGGCAGTCGCAATCACTTGGTGGGACGGCCTTTGGTCTCGTGATATCCATGATCACGTAAGCATATCATCGGTGGTCTCGACTGCCTAATTGGGAAGACTCCTTCAACTTCCATTTCCTCTCCCTCTCCCTCTTTCATCTCTCACCAACTCGACACTATATTACAACAACATCCCCATGAGATATCTCTCCGGGATGTAGTGACATTCCTTTCTGTGTCTCTTTTTATGCTTCATCATTGGCATATATTTACTATCGTGTGACCGGTCTTGTCTCCAAACTATGGTCGATTCGCGATGTCATTCCTTCGAGGATATTTCCTCAACACGCAAACATCATGCCTCATTAACATGTTCCTCCAGATCCGAGTCGTCTCAAGATACTGGATCCACTAGACTCACGGAATGTTTCGCAACAATCAATTTGTCACTTCAAGAACTACAGAATGCTTCTCAAACATCACTGACCCGCCCACGAGTGGAAACCCGCTCTGATAATCCACATCTACAGCTCCAGGAAAACAGAAATATCCACTACGGATCGCCTGAGAGAGGCCGCTCAAGAGCGAGAGCATCTCCAACTACTGATGCACATCGCGCAAGCTTTCGCAGTCCGACATCTCCAGATCGTTTTATACCAAAGCGGGAGTATATAGATCAACCCTCGACGCCTTTTCGTGTGAACAAGCACCCACACCTACTTTCGCCTCGAGAGAGGTTTCTTAGACGCCGTGTACCAGGGCATGATCCTTTTCTTCCATCAGTCCGCCGTCCTCCAACATTTCCAGGCCAAAAATCAATTCCGACTCGTCTGCGCCAGCGGCCACACCAGCGGCCCGGGCTGGTTACCGCTTCCATGATCATGGAGGGCGGCGATCGCACTGATTTCTTGAGGGTGGTCAGTTCCGGCTCTGTATGGGGCGTTGGGGGAAATCCCGCTCTTCCATCGGAGTCGTCAATGGCGATGACGAATCGTTTCCGAGATGCTCGAGGCCGCGGCACAACAGCGCCAAATTTCGTGGCCAGGTTTCTGCCGACCAGGACTGCTGCTGATGACCAGAATAGTCATGAGTGCCGCCTCGCCCTTGCCTTCGATATTGATCCGGCTGCCAGACTGCTCGGAACCTCTATGCCACTCATGGAGAACCGAATTAACCCATCCTTGGGTAATCATGAGCGATTTGCGCCGTTTGTATGGAAGGACAACAGTTGGAAAAGGGCCGAACAAGACCACTGTGAGTTCACGCTATCAGCTACGGATTATGCTCATGCCCTCCTGCTTGTCTTTGACATATATCTGCTAAGTCTCCGAGTCGATGATTTCTTTTATCAAAATATATAAACCTACTTAACTACAGGCTGCCATGAATTTCACTGAAAATGTTGCCTGTGGCATAAACTAATCTCCAACCGGGGTATCCAGGGCCAGCCACCAGAGTCAAACGGGAGGTCGTGCCGCCAAAGCCCTTTCGGATATTGGATGCACCTTACTTACGCGACGACTTTTATTGCTCGACACTGGCCTACTCCTTGACATCAGGCATTCTCGCGGTTGGTCTCGGTCAATTTGTCTACCTCTGGTCGGAGGGCATACAGGTCGACCATCCCCCGTTCGGCGACGTCCATCCTTCGAACTATGTGACATGCCTATCTTTTTCATCAGAAAATGGTGGTAGGAGCATTTTAGCCGTTGGCCGTCAGTCTGGCCAACTGACCCTTTGGAGTGTTTCAGAAACTAAAGTTCGCTTCGAGCTGAGCCATCCAAATAGCGTCTCATGCGTTGCATTCAAGCCAAGGACAACACGTCGAAATTCGGAAAGATTTCCAACTTTGGAAGTCGATGTGGAAGAGCTTGCAGTGGGAGATGAGATGGGAAATGTTTGGTATTACTCGGTTGAATGGCCTGTTATCCAGAACAAATGGAGTTGGACCGGCTCCATGACATTACTTGCAAAAATTACGGCGCATACTCAGCAGGTGTGTGGGCTAGCATGGTCACCCGATGAGAGATATCTGGCTACCGGTGGCAATGACAACGCGTGCCTGTTGTTTGAACTTCAGGATATCATCCCTGCATCGATCCTCAACCGCTCGGCATATACCCCCGTTTCAACTAGTTCATCCGAGTCCCCAAATGACATGACCTTCCACGCCTTTCCATGCATCAATCTCACCACTAGACCCGGGAGGTTGCGTCTGTTCAACAGAGAGCATATCGTGAACCATCTTTTACCATCGTGGGCTCATACTCCTCCTACCATCAGGGTATCTGCAGCAAGTCCCGTTTTGAGCAACCTGGGAACTCTCATTTCGGGTCTCGGTAAGACGGTCATAATTCCAGCAGATCGTCAAAAATATCGCTTGTTGCACGGCGCAGCTGTCAAGGCGATTGCATTCGCACCCTGGCAGCCAAGTCTGCTAGCCACTGGTGGAGGATCCAATGATCGGGCAATTCACTTTTTCCATTCCAGAACCGGGGTCTGTTTAGCAACAATCAATGTCTTTGCGCAAGTAACGAGCCTCATCTGGAGTCAGAACCGGCGAGAAATCGCCGCCACCTTTGGTTATGCGCAGCCAGAACATCCGTTCCGTATTGCAGTCTTTGCCTGGCCTAGTTGTGCACAAGTTGCAGTCATTCCTTGGGGCCCTTATGGAAGCAGTTGGGATGGGTCTGACCGTGATGTCGGCTTCAACTGCGGGCGGGCTTTGTGGGCTGTCGGATATCCAGGCCGAAAGTGTCGCCGTTCGAGCACAAAGAAGGGAGACGGCAGCGCGGCCGGTGAGAGGCCATCTTCATCCTCAGCTTCTCCTACTACAACGTCTTTCTCCGATCGTTCGCAGTCGCAGTCTCGTGCAAGCCGATCTCCGCGCTCGGCAAGAGGAGATGAAACGGTTCGCCCAAAGGAAAAAGAGGGTGGAATGTGGTGCACACGGACAATAGAGGAGGGATGCATCATTGTCGCATCAAGTGATCAGACTGTCAAGTTCCACGAAATTTGGACTGGGCGAAGAACGAGTGTTGGATCTGCAAGTGGGTTGTTCGGCGGGAGCGATATTTTGGAGAGCATGGAGGGCATTGAGAAGTCCGGCAGTGAAGTTATTCGCTAGATGCTTGCTTCTTTTCATTCATCCTTGTACGGCCAGTCAACTATCCTTATATCCTCATCACGGCCTTAAAATTGCACATATTCTTGCTTATCATTACAGCTGCTCGGCGTTAGAGAAACCTCTCTCTTTCAGTCGTCGATTTTCCGCTGTCATTCTCGTACAAAAAGCCCTTAGTACTACTTCAATTTGAATATGAAATTCTGAGCTCCCCCTCAAATAATCTCACCGGCTTCTGAAGCTGCTCTCGGACACTTCATACCTGATTCATAGATTAAGCAGGCCATATTTATCTTAGGACGAAAATCAATCCAAAAAAAGGTCTTTCAGAGAACTTGATATTTGATTCATCCAAGTCGGACCATCTTCGGTGAGTAATCTCGGTCTTCAGTTTAATGCCGAAAAGCCCGAACCAACGACAAACCTTCAACCCCACATGTTTGGAAATCATTTCTGACTTATTAAGTTTGCCAGGTTGCGCAGCTAATCTTCCAATCATCATAAACCAGTAAGATCAATCTCCCGAAGTTATATCCCCTCGCGGTGTTGCAAGTGGGCACTAATGATGTCACCACGCTCGAAGAAACCATCTATAAAGCACAAACCCCAACCCTCCCCCCATTTCCATATCCACCCCTAACGGAAACATCCACAATGTCCAATCCAATCGCAATAATCGCCGGTGCCGGACCAGGAACAGGCGGCGCCATCGCCCGCCGCTTCGCACAAGCATACCCAGTCGTCCTCCTAGCCCGATCCCAATCATCCCTCGACCCATTAGTCCACGAAATCACGCAGAATGGAGGCTCAGCGATTGGAATCCCAATTGACGTTACGAGCCCATCAAGCATGGACTCAGCAATGGATCAAATCAAGAATAAATTTGGCCCTGACACCAGCGTCGCTGCGAGCATTTACAATGTCGCGAGCAAATTCACTCGGAAACCTTTCTTGGAACAAAGTGCCGAGGAGTTCCTGGGTAGTCTTGAGCCTTCTATTAAGGGGGCTTTTAACTTTGCGCAGGCTACGTTGCCTTTGATGCTTAAGGCTGATCGGGGGAAGTATCCGCCGACTCTTATTTTCACAGGTGTGTACCATACTACGTACGCTCTTTATTCATCGGTTGATCCCTGCTAATGCATGGATATCAATATCAGGTGCAACTGCTGCTCTTAAGGGAGGTTCTGGTTTATCTGGCTTCGCCATGAGCAAGTTTGGTATCAGAGCTATGTCTCAGTCTCTGGCGCGTGAATTCGGGCCGAAGGGTATTCATGTTTCTCATGCTATTATTGATGGGATCATTGATACCGAGAAAACGAAGGGGTATAGTGCTGATATTCCGGATTCGAAGATTGACCCTGGTTGGGTAAGTTCTAGAAATCCTATAATCACATCTTTCAATATGAGTACACGTTTTCTGACTGAACTTAGATTGCGGAGTCCTATTGGTTCTTGCATACCCAGCCTCGGACTTCGTTCACGCATGAGCTGGATTTGAGGCCTTATTCTGAGACTTGGTAGATAGTATTACCTACTAAGTATACATGATTCGATGAGATCCATCTTCATTGCTTCCAATCGAGGCATCCATACTACAATTGTACTGCGCTTCAGTTTCCTTTTAAGAAAATCGAATGTTCCAAATTTCTTTTACTCCTCGCGCTCTCTTTTCCTATTCCTATAAATGATCTACTATAACTACATAGGTAATGTGCTAGAAAGTTTTTCGCTAAGCAGATCCCTTATATAGGTAAACTTTGTAATTACACTACCCATTTTAATAATCTTTAAGCTCAACTAATTCAAGTTCCCTTAACAACTTCATGATCACTCCGCCGAAGCCGTCCCCGAAGCCTTTTCTTTATGCTCCTGAAAGAAATCCCCAACCTTAGTCCACGTCAACTCCGGATAACGCCCATTATCCAAGGGATCAAGTTTACAATCGCCCCTAAACATATTCGCCATATACTGCATAGCCTGCCAAGTGGGAAACACATCATTTTCACCCCCCAAAAGACGCAACCCCCTAATCATGACCTCGATAAAGCTGACAGGTCCCATCCACGAAGGATAATATTGAACACCTTGCAATTTCGTCTGTGCCTCTGCGATATCCCGCACACTGACAGTATCACTAGCGATACGCAGGAAATTAGGAGTCGGGTTCGGATCTGCCGCGACGGCCGCGGTGTAGGCGGCTGTATCTTGCATCGTGGTAAAGTCCAACAATTGCGTTTCTTGTCCAATATAGGTAACCTTTCGAGATTTATGATTTATCATCGGTGTATCTCCAGCGAGAAGTTCCATAAAACCACCATTAAGGATACTAGTCCACTCGATTCCAGAAGCTCGGAGCTGGCCGTGGAATTCGCGGCGGATATCTAGATTCCGGTTTGATCCAGCTGGTGTTTTTGTGAAGTCGAGTGAGAAGTCCGATGGGATGAATCTGCGGACTTGGGCTGCGACGGATGCTTTGAGGAGATTGCCTTGCGCGGTGTGCATTACGTCTTTTAGTCCTTGGAGTGTTGAGACTAGACATGTTGCTCCGGATAGCTCGTCGGTGAGGGCTGGTACCGAAGAGAGGTTGACTGGGCTGATTATCACACCTGAGCTTTTGAGGGTTTCGAGACGTGATGGGTCGGTTTCTGGTCGGACTAGGGCTTTGACTGTTATTCCTCGTTTGATCAACTCTGTTGTAACGAGTCGACCTAGTCCGCCAGTGGCGCCGGCAACGGCGACAAATGGTGAAGTCATTGCGGTGGTGAAGTTGGATGGAGGATTTGTTCACAAGTTCAACAAATTCCTGCTGAATTCAAAGGTGATTTCGATAGCTAGTAATTTCAGGGCATTGATGAGGGCATTGTATAGTTTTAAATGAATTAATCTGTGTACACAACCTTGGAACGATCTTCAATCTTCACAATTAGTCACGGTGGCGGGTCGGCCTTCAGATGAAGACCGAGCCCCGCTGCCTGAGTAAGATCGGCATTCTATCAACGCCAGGGGGATCAGAGCTTGATACTCATCGCTTTGACCCGTGGATCTTCAGATCGACTTTGCCGATTCCGAGCCACTCTCTGTACCGGGGCAGGCATTCATACTATCTATCGATAATTTTCGCCCGGTTTCTCGACATTAACAATGCTGAAGTCATTACCAGTGGTAGTATGCGGCAAGTCTCCACAAGTTGCGGCCGGCGTCATTAACGGCATTCGACCAGCGTATAACGGTAAGTTCTAGTACACCTAAGAGATTCCCAATGGCCTCAAAAAGCTAATGAAGCAAAAGCAATTCACGTCATTACTTCTGTAGAATCAGGCGTGAAAGACATCCCTTATCTCTTGCAAGGGCTCGCTCCTCCGTCAAGGGATCTGAAGAACTTTGGAAGCCAAGAATATGGCGAAAAGGTCATGGCGGTTCTAATTGGGGGCGGGTATAATGATTCCGACTTTGAAAAGATGCGAAAGGCCTGTGAAGGGGAAAGTAAAGTGCCTTGGCTACGTCATGATATTAAAAAGGATGTGATTTATGGTCAAGCGGGGCAGAAGCTTGAGGTTGGATATGGTGATGGTCTTGCGAAGAGGATAGTGCTGCGTTTGCAAGATTTGAAGGGAAAGAATAAAATGCGAGAGGATGGAGTCTACTGGTTTTGAAAGGGTCTAGTATTGGCTTCTTGGTTTGTACACTACTATGATGAAGTTAATTCACAAGGCATGCAATAGATTGAATCTGATCTTCTACTAAATTCCAGAGCAACGGAACTCGAAAGTTTAGAAATTTAAAGAACGTAATCGTGATTTGCAGAGAGCTATTCTTGAATACTTGAAATATTTCAGTTTTCTCATGCCCAAGCAGAGACATTCTTCTTAACAAATTCCTCAAACGTGTGCGGCTTCGAATCAAGAAGCTTCAAGCTCGGCTCAAGAGGCTCTCCCAGGTAGTAACCAGGCTCCTCCACAAAGAGCTGGTTCTCAAGGAACTCTTGCGCAACGGCAGATGGCAACGATGCCATATACTCCTCGCTAGAAATCTGAATAAAAGTAGCCTTCTTTCCTGTGGCCTTAGAGAAAGCCTCCACGATTTCTTCAGGGGTATAGTATCTAGCAGCTGCCAGGATCTGCTTGTTCTTCAATTCGCCAGAGTGCTTGAGGATGGCTTTCACGAAAAGACCTGTAACACACTTGTTAGTTATTGTTTCTTGGTAAGAATTGGAATCATCAGTGCTTGGTCTCACCTGTATCCTGCACGGCATCGAAGAGAGGAAACTGTGCCTGCTTGCCGACAGGGAAGAAAAGCTTATAAGAGCCGTCATCGCCTCGCTTGAGCATCTGCGTAAAGTTGCTCATGTAGTATCCAGGAAGAATAAAGCTGCATCCGACTCCAGAGTCACGAATGTATTGCTCGACTCTAGCCTTACTATCGAAATGAGGCACATGGGTAAGACGTCCCTTACTTTCCGTTGTCACATTGTGCAGAGACGAGAAGATCAAGTGGGATACACCAAGGGTCTTGGAGACGTCGGCCACGTTTTTGCCCTGGGAATATTCAACCTCGGCGTCCATGGTCTCCCAGTAATTGGTGACTAGGAAGACTGAGTGAGAGCCTTCGAGGGCCACAGTGAGAGAGCCGACGGAGCTTAGGTCGGCCTGTTCCAAGAAATTACACTCATTAATCAAGCTGTCTTCTCACGCTGCCATTGGGAAAACTTACAGTGACGACTTCAACGCCCCGACTTGCTAAAGCTTGGGCTGACTTCTTTGTGACATCACGAGTAATTCCACGAATTTTAAACTCTTTCGAGAGTGTTGGATCAGCGAGAATTGCATCAATAACGGAGCCGCCTTGGTTGCCAGTGGCGCCAAAAATGGTGATAAGCTTAGACATGATGGAAGAAATGATGATTCAGAAGTGGTTCAAGACTTAGAGTGATGATGTTTGCTATTTTTGAAGATAACTTCGAAATGATCAAGCTACCCAAGCAGCTTTTATAAGTGTGAAACTTTGCTTAAACTCTGTTCTTTGAGATCAATCAGCAAGCTCGGGGCTTGATACACTGTTCCGGGGTATGCAGTAATCTCGGCCTCGAAGAATTGTCCGAGCGCCGGCTAAACTCAGCCACTAAGCTGACTTGCAGATCGGTTAGATAATTCCCCTCGCCATCGTCGAATCTGAGCTCAGTATTTGGCGTACCTTGGAAAAGCTTTGAGATTCTTTTACTGGCAGATATCCGGAATCAAGACAAGGTTCGCCCAAGAAATGGCCTGAGCTTCAGGAGTACTCCATGTTGAACCACACGGTTGGCTCGGATCTATTTGTATCACACTTTGTGAGATGAGAATTTCTGACTTACATGAGTATGTACAACTATTTTAATTATTTGCTAGGCTCTTTTTCATGCATCTGATGATTTGGGTTCGTCTAGGCTTGTTCATTGGGTGCACGATATGCCAGTTGCTCATCTGGGCAATACTTTAGTCCCAGAGCAGACCTGGTCAATCCCATATCTCGCCTCCCGGCTCTAGCCCCATATTTGACCATACATCCTTAAAAATATCCAGAGCCTCCGTTTGAGTAGTCATCATCGGCTCAGGCAATATCCCCTGCTCCAGACCAAGTTCTGATGATGGAATGTTCCATTCTGGAGGTGCAATCGAAAGCGACGGGTCAAGGACGCGCAGCTGGTCTCGCACTGCAACGGCCCGTCTCATCAAACGCTCCAAGATTCGCATGATCAGACCTTCCTTATAGGCCGATGTCTTGTTCCACCGTTCAAACACTTTGTCAACAATAGCCCATGCGCGCTCAGATGATGGAAATATCGGTCGCGCACAGAGTTCCGACAAAACAAACGCGAGAGATTGCCACTGTGCGTGTCCTTCGAATAACCAATTCCATTTCGCAGTATTCTCGTGCGTTTCGAGCAAGTATGTGAATTCGAGAACTTCGATCGCTGTGGTGACAAGTACTTCACACTGTCCTGGCCACATTGTAGGATCGAAGTCCCCGGCAGTTAGTAGTGAGAAGTGGGAGATGAGCCAGAGTCGTGAAATTGCGACTCTTCCGATAGTCGCTACTACCCAGTGAATTGGGTTTGTGACATCACAGTGCTGAAGGTATTCTTTGTGAATGGCTTCTTTAGCCTCTTCTATGGCAAGTGTGCGCTTTTTGAATAACTCGATAGGTCCCCCAGTCCTCGAGCTTGTCAGCTGCGTGAGATTTCGCGTCGTTTTCAGTATCTTGCAGCGAACTAAAGTCAATGTCATTTCTGTGAATCCTTGACGTTCTTGAGGGGCTTCAACGAGATCAGGCGACCAGTCATCATCGTTCAGATTTAACGGCACTTGTGTGTCATAATCGCCTTCGCGGATTTGAGGTATTGTCGCTTGATATTCCGATGTTCGAACATCTAACAGATAGATGTACCACCATAGGCGCCGTCGCATCTCTGTCTCGAATGGACTGAGTCCGAAACGACTACCATCTCGATGTAGACCGAGACCTAGACCAAGTCGGGCTACTAGTCCGATCATGGCCCAAATGAATTGGACATCCTTTGGGCGACTTGCGCATGACAAAAAGACCACAGCAGCTTGTAGGACTATTAATTTTCGAGTGTGTAGGAATCCAGCCCGCGTTAACGCCTGTTCCACGGCGAAACGATAATGTTGAATCAAGGTAACGTGATCTTCTCCTAGTCGGGCTAGACATTGCTCGGGTGTCAAGCTTGATGTTGCAGCAAAGTAGACAGAGAAGACTAAGGCTTCGGAGCCTCTGTCAAGCATTTCTGGGCTCGTGCTAGCCGTTTGCATCAAGTTTCTGAGGAAAGGCTTATGGATGATCATGATTAATGGTGCTATGTTTTCTTCGAAGACATCCAAAAGCATCAGGCTGCTTGTTGGTGTTGGGTGGTAATTCAACAATGAAGTGACCGAAGAATTGTAGCCAAAGAGAAAAGGGCTATGTACTTCTGAGAGCCCTGTCGAGTTTGGAGAAGATGGGTCCTCCTCTGTCAAAGAGAAGGTCGGTGATGGAGCTGATTCAAATAGATCGTGTATTTCTTTTATCTTCGAGACAAGAGTCTTAATCAAACTGTTTGATGGAATCTCATGGTAGAAAAAAGGCCACTTACTTGGTCCCCCAGGTCTAATAATGTCTGGTTACTCACATACCGACTTTCTCCACTTCCCCGGTCAACCAGCAAACGTCCAAATTGATGCTCCAGAGCATCCGTTTCTGATGGCCTGGACTGCTTTGCACTGTCCAATCCAACATCACCCAGTGGATCTGATAGTACTGGATCGACGGCCTGGGTGCTCCTTGTGTCTTCTCCAGGAGGGTCGATGTTTTGTGCGCTCAGATGTTGCACTTTCTGCTCCAAGAAACTCAAGCGTGAGACCAGCTCTGCCTTCTTTGAAGCTTGTAGCATCTTCCGGGGTTTGCGCCCGGGTGGAGGAAATGTACATTTCACCCCCAGCCTGATGCAATTTTCACATGGACAGACCTTGGTACATCGTACTTTTCTCCGGTGACAGTCGTGGCAGCTGCGAGCATTCAACGAAGACCCCGCAGGGAGTAAGTGATTGGGGGGATGAATAGGTTCTGACATCGTGGTGACATGGATGACATTTGACTAGGTGATTCAAGGAAGTCTTGAGCCCGAGTCCGAGTCTCATGTAGTTGAGAAGTCGAGATTCCATTGGATCTTGAATCAGTCGATGTTCTTGTTCCCGCGTGCCAAGCGTTATTAAGCAGTCTCTCGGCTTCGTCGATCAATCGAAGAACTTGAAGTAGTATACAACATTTGAACCTCAAAACAAGATACTTGACCGAGGATTGGTTGGAAAATTTCAATATTTGCCCGGAGGGGTTCTTTATATTTGGCTGATTAAAGGAGCATCAATTAAATGAAATAGTAGTGTTTACTGTTATTCCACGAGTGTTCGGGATACGAGAAACAGAATACTTCTTCAATTTCAACTAATGCTTATCAATCATTTCTTGTCTCTTCAAGATCTTCAAGTTCTCAGAAATAAATGGGTTACCTTACAATACATCCAGTGGGGCGTTCAAATATTGAGACGAACTCTTCAATGACCCCTGAACATGTTCAACTAACAACGCACGAACTGCCTCAATGACTACTTCAAGGTGGATTCCACGAACTATAGAACAACTTCATATCAAACTGAACCCTAAGGACCAACAATCCCTTCATGAATCAACCACAGTCATCTAAATAATATCCTCAGCAATACTGCAAATCGAAAACACGATCTCACCACCAAATCAGATCAGAACAAGCACCGTCA
>KB644866.1:106855-154691 GCA_000347475.1 Penicillium paxilli ATCC 26601
CCCCCCCCCCCCCACACCTCTTCAAGATTCTTGGCATTATCAGCATCAGCATTATCCCTGCACTTTCATTTACTTTACATCTCCTCTACCCCCTCACATTCAATTTCAAATTCAATTTCAAGTTCAACCACTGCCTTGCCCCTTGCCCTTGCCCTTGAAACCCTGCAACAACAACCTTGAAACACCCCGTTAAACCGTCAAAATGCGCCTCACAGCTCTCACTCCACTCCTAGCTTCAGCCACCCTTGCAACCGCATCCACTCTCAATGTCACCGTCCTCAGCGCCCACAACAATCGTTCAACCCTCGAATGCTGGGCTTTAGAACCGGGTTTCGAGACATCCACTACGGCCGGTACATCCGGGACTGAGGTCCTTAATTTAGGTCCTGTTGGTGGATCTCAAGCTGGAAATGCCTCGTACTCCGTTCTTCCGGCTAAATTTGATGGTGGTCGGCATAATGCGCCCGCATTGCAGTATGTTCATGCTTATTTCCTTGCCTTCAACTTCAAGTCGAAGTTGGTTTTGAAGATAATCACGATGTCCGAGTCCGACTCATTTCGGCACCGACATCAACATCTCTCCAACCTGAACCTGAACTTGAACCATTTAACCTTCCTATTTTACATTCCAAATTGCTAGTACTAACTCCACTCCAGATGGGTCGTCTTCCTCTCCGGTCTGGCGCATATAACTTTACCAAACTCCACGACTGAAGCTTGGATTCCTGGCGGCAAGAATGGTGCTATTCTCGCGCTCGATACGGCGGATGTTAGTGACTTGGGTCATATTACCAAGTATCCGTCCCAGGAGTCGACTGTTGCGTTGCAGATTCCGCTGGGCGAGGGCGGAATCCCTCAGCATCGTGTTTTGCATGGAGGGGCTTGTAAGGGGGAGGAATTGCAGATTTGAGAGATTGGCATGAAATATTATTGGATAAGGAGACTGTACAATTCTAGCTACCTTGGAAATGAGTACATCTATTGATGTGTACAAAGTAAGCGCAGTTGCAAAGCTTCAAATTCCCGGCTTCCGAGTCCAAGTTATCAAGTAAATTTCATTCAATTCAGTCGGGTCGTGGTTATAAACACAGTTCCACTTCCACAGACTTGGAAGATGCAGTTCATGCACTGGCATGCGAGTATATAAAAAAATTCTTTTGAGAGAGGGAAAAAGGGGGCAAGCAGAAACAATCAAATCAAAAGCCAACTAAAAAAAAAAGATAGAAGAGAAAAGAAAGAGAAAAAAAAGATGATGTCTTTCTCCCGAATTCGTACATAAGAATCCACCGTCTAGCAAAGCAAAGCAACAATCAAAAATCGCTTCATTTCTTGCCGCCCTTCTTCTTACCGCCCATCTTGGCCTTCTTCGTTGGCGGCGGCACGGCTTCAATCGCATCATCGGATACATCGTCTTCAGTATCAGCGATGAAATCAACCATAGATCCCTCGCTGTCCTGGTCATCGTCGTCCTCGTTTTCTTCGAGGGACTCTTCGGCGTCGGAGGAGCCGGCGGACTCTTCGGCTTCAATGTCGAGGATATCTTCGCCTTCGTCCTCATCTTCATCTTCGCTTCCGTCATCTTCGTCGTCCTCTGACTCGTCAATTCCATTCATCATAGACTCGTCTTCGTCGAATGCCTGGTCGCGGATAGACTTTGTTCGGGGCTTCGCCTCGGTCTCGCTGTCTTCGTCGTCATCGTGGCCTTCGACGTAAATGATATCGTCCTCGTCTTCGCTGTCCATTCCCTCCTCACCATTGTGGATCGATTGACGCAAGCCAAGCTGCGCATCAAGCATATCGAGCTTACCCTTAAGGAGCAGCAACGAAGGCAGGCTGGATGACCGCTGGTCCATGACCTTGTAGAGAGTAGCCATGCGCTTCAGCAGCTCAGGCTGACCAGCCAGAGCACCACCGTGGGCAACGCAGGTCCACTGAACCCAAACGAGCAGGTGACCATAACGACCAGGGCGAGAAGAGAGACGCTCAGCAAGTCTCTGCAGCAAAGTCGCAGCAAGCGAGGACTCGAGACGCTGAATGGTTGTGCGAATGATAGAGGTATCGGCGGTGTGGAAGCAAGACTCCAACATGGCATTATCGTTGGTCTTGAGAGATTGAGTCAGAACAGTCGCCAATGAGACGCCCGTGGGAATCTGTTGCACGGCAGCCGTGGGCTTTCCAGGGATCAATGCGCCGGGGAGAATGTCGTCGTCAAGCTCGGCCTCAACGTCAACTTCCTGGCCTGCGTTGGCACGCATGAGTTCACCGAAGGATGGCTCGGCTCCTTCCTCCTCTTCTTCCTCATCGTCGGACTCGGCGTTGTTCATCTCAACATCGGATTCCGGGGCGGCGGCGGTCTTAGAGGTCTTTGTCTTCTTCTCGTTGGCGGTGGGCTTTACGACGTCTTCGTTGTCTGAGTCCTCGCTTCCGGAGACGGAGACTGCGTCTTCGCGTGAATCGCCCATCTCGACATCCTCGTCCATGATGTTACCGTGCTCGACGGCCATTTTCGTCTCGTCAACGCGGCTCTCGCCGGAGTTCTTGGCTCCGTTGGTGGAAGCAGACGCAAGGGCTGAGCTAGACTTGCTCTTCACGACAGCCTTTGCTCCAGTGAATGCAAGCTCGTCGGTGGTCTCATCGATGACCTTGACACGCTCGAAAACGGGAATGACACCACCCTCGGCATAAGCGACGATGATCTCGTTGCCGTTGAACAAGGTTGATACTACAGGCACGCAGGTATCTGAAGTGTCAGATCGGACGATCTTAAGAGTGGCATTGGCCTTTTGGGTCATTTGCTTCCGGTTAGCTTTGGCGTTACCGGACTGCGCATTCTGCGGCTGGGCGAACGGTTTTGTGAACAGCTCGATGGCGCCATTGTCGGTGACAGCAGCGAGGACCTGCTTCTCGAGAGCGGCGGTGCGGGCGTTCAGAGAGATCGAGGAAACTTCCTCGTCGGCCACAAGGTTGCGGACGAGTTTCTGGGTCGCGGCATCGAAAACGTTGATGAAACGGTCGCCGTCGGAGGCGAGGAATGCGCCCGTGCCAGCGGACTCTTGAGATGAAGAAATGATGGTGTGGATCTGGTTGCGCATTGCCGGGAACTTGGCCGGCTCGTCGGAGTTCTCTACATCTATTAAGAAGGGTGTCTGGGATGCACAGATAACGGGTTGGGTGGAGGGGAGGGGGCCGGAGAGAGCAGTGAAGATGGAAGATGTGGGCAGGTGGATAGTCCTATAAAAGAAGGTGGTTAGTAAATGGCATTTGCAATGGGACGAATAAATCGTTTGAAGCTTTCAAGACCGAATGATTCATACTTGATGGTTTGACCGGTGCGCAGATCCCATTGCACGAGCTTGTTATCACCTCCAATACTCCAAGCCTCTTGGGCAGGCTTGCCAGCAGTGAACTTGAAATCCTTAATGCCCTTCTCATGAGCGCCGGTCAGAGTGCCGACAATCTTATCCTCGGATGGCGAGAACATGCGAATATCAGAGGTGCTGGTACCGAATGCGACCACGATATCGCCCTGCTCCAGACCGTCGGCACCGTTCACATCGGATCCACGCTTGCGCTTCTTCTTTGACTGGTCGCGGCTCTTTCCCTGGCCTCCATAGTATCCCCAGTCCAACGAGGTGATTGTCTCCTTCGGGCTCAGCGCATGCTCACACTGTAGTCGGCCAGTATTGGTATCGTGGATGCGAAGGTGCTGCGCATCGAGGCCCTGGATGACGGATGCGAAGAGGGCCAATTGGTACTCAGACGGGGAGAATACAGCTCGCAGGATCGATGACTTGCTACCGGTTTGCGAGAGACCTGCGGCGGGGTCTGCGGCCGACGAGACCTTGCTCGCAGGGCGAGATGTCTTCTTGCCCATTTTTTTTTTTTCTTGACGGTTTGGCGGTTACGTTTTTCCCCCGATTCCTTCACGACCTTTTGTCGGTTGATAAGCGGTTTTCCGGGTGATGAAACGATAAGTGAGAGACCCCAAATTAGTCGAGAGAAACCCTTGATATATTAGAAAAGCCCAGAGGGAACGGCTGGGGGTGGTTTCTTGGACTCTGGAGGTCTGATGCGGAAAGGAAAAAAATGTTTGAGTAGACTCCGGTCGGCACTAGGCTAGATACGGTTAGCGTGGATGCTCTGCTCTTATCTAATCGGTGAGTGTTCTGCCTGATCTGTAAGGCAGAAAGGCCATAAATATTAAGGTCTCCCGATGACAGCAACAGAATACTATATGGTCTCGTTCCAACTACGCACACTAAAGAGGATAGCAATTTCTGGCTGGCCTTATCTACTTGAGCAGTCTCAGTGAAAAGCCAAGATCCCACTGGCACTAGCAGCCTCCTTGAGTACCGTGACAGTGAGCAGGTGGCATCGTGGGGCTCCGAAATCTATACCAAAAATATACTACAAATGTCCATGCACGCCCCAAGTGAATTTGGGTCAACATTTCAACTTTGAACGACAATACTCGGAGCCGACCCGAGCCCTGGAGCTCAATCAAAGCGAGTCTCTTGAACACTGTGACTCTCTATAGATATTCGAGTCGTCTCCGAGTTCACCTGGGCAGGGCTGAATAAAGTTAGTACTAGTAGGTAGTGCTGTGGCTGGCAGTCACGGTATCGCAGCGGGTTGAAATAGTATGTGAACTTGAAATATTGATTGTAATAGTAAAATAAACCGTTCAGAGCCTTAGGGATCCAGCTTCTTATTAGTTATAGTGACTGGTATCAGCCACGGAGATAGTATCTGTGAGCAAGTAGGGTAATGGATTGGTTCCGATTCCATACTGAACCACACCAGTGCGCCGTGGTACCCTGCAGGATCATTGCTAGCAAATAAAATAGAGTGTGCAGTAGCCTAGTATGCCAGTGCTTTTGATAGAAGTTTTGAGTTTTCTCCTAAGGAAATTTTAATTCAATACCTAGGTACTCCGTACCAGTGTCAATGCTCTTCCATACAATTGTAAACTCGTATGTACTCGGACTCCGGAGTGGTGGCCTAGACGTGATCTGTAAGGGCCCGCAATGTGAGATTCTGATTGGCCAACCGCCCGAGGCTGCCAAATGCATGGATGAGCAGATGGCACATGTGCAATATCTTCACCCTTGTTAGATAGACCAATTTACTAAATAATCTAATATCAAGGATCGAACCTGAAGGTACAAAAAATCAGATTGAAATACAGTAAGTACTTGTGTGCCAGTGTACTAAGTGCCAAGTGCTACTTGTAGGCATAGCTTGGAAGAAAGGTGGATTGGGGCTGAGTTGAACGGGCGAGTTCCTGTCTAAGCTTGGAAGGTCTTCCAGTTGCCGCTTGCACATCGAAATCCCCCAATCGGCTTGGCGTCTCTTAGGCCTCTTGGTGACAGCCGCTAGTATACTGCCGATGCCGATTGTGTACATACAGTGGACACTTCTAGACTATCTTTTATATCACTTTTTTATGATCGAGCTTGAGGATTAGTAATATTCCTCTTGAATTATCTCAAGCTAGACAGGAATTCTTTTATACTACAGTGCCGTGTTACATCTACATACATACAATTGATGCTTATAGATCGAAGGGGATCGCCGGAAGGGGAAATCACGTGCAGTGACGTCGGGACTCGACGGATCATACGCTCGAGCCAAGCCTGGCTTTACTGTACCCTTTTTTACCTTTACCCTACCCTAGGATACCCTACCTAGGGTTAAGATAAATGGAGAGAGTTAACAGGGAGTGTGTATCAGTATATCCCCTGCAGATATCTGCCAGTGACTCATTGATTTCTAACAAAGATAAAAATAAAATAAAGACAAACCATGAATGAAGAAAACCCAAGTGTCAACCGTCACAAATTGCACAAGTATACGGAGTACTCCGTATATAACTGAGGACAAAAAAAAGAAACAAGAAGCAAGAAAAAGAAAAAAGATAAAAAAAGTCCAGTACTCCGTACGGAGTACACAGTACATACCACTTCCTGGCCAGCCACCCCCCCCGGTCCAGCTGCAAATTTTTTTTTTTCCCCTGCAATACGGTACGGTACCCAGGGCGGGCCAATCAGGGGGAGCCACAGAGGGCAACGGGCCAATCATCGACAAGCGGAGCCAGCAGAATCCGGGCGAGCGAGGCCGGTGGAACTCTGCGCGTTTGTACTTAAGGAATCTTCTCCCCTCCGAGCTATTTTCTTGGAGCTCCTCCTATTTTTACCTGTTCTTTTCCCTTTTCCCCCTTGACCGCCCACGTATCCAAGGTTACCCCCTAAACATAACATCCGACGCGTCGCGTGCCCCCTTTTTTTATTTTTTTGTTTTATTTTCTATTTTCCATTTTATTTCTTAACCTGGCCCTCTGGCTCTCTCTGGCTCTCTCCCCCCTCTTCTTCCCCCCCAATTATTACATTCCCATAATTACCCTCTTCCCCCTCCCCCAATTCCTCTCCGCCTTCCCTTTTCCATCATCCACCACCCCAAACTGCTGGTCCCGTGACCCAACCTGGTCCCTCCACGCCACACGTGATTACATACCGCCTTTCTTGGCAGTATTAATTTCTTTGCCTCCGTCGCATTCTCCACTCTTTCTATCCTTCGGATTTACTGCTCATCGAACCTCAACTTTATCCCCGTCATCCATCCCTCCTCCCCCTCTCCTCCAACAACGATTTTTTTCTTATTCCTGTCGCGTGTTTTGATTTCCTCCCGCGCGACTTTCCCAGTCTAGCTTTGATTGCGCGCGGTGAGCAGAGTGTATCCAGTCTCAGCTCGCGAACCTGTTAGCTCGTCCCGTTACTTCTTTAAAGTCTGTACTTCTCTACTCGCACCTCCATATGGCTACTCCGCCTCCCGAGGCTCCTCCTGTTGTTAAGGAGGAGAAGCCTCAGCTGCCTCCATCGCCGACTGGAGCTTCTGCTCCTGATGTCGCGCTCACTAGGTAAGCATCTTTCCGTTGTGCATTGCGCATCGATCTTGGCCCCGCGCGACTTGCGCTGACTTTCTCTTCAGTGGTCAGAATGCAGCCACCGGCTTGAAGACAGAATCTAGTGTCCCGACTCCGGCGACTGAAAATAATCTCCCTGCGACAAACGGTCATTCACCCAGTGCGCCTCCAACCACCAACGGAGCTAGTGCAACTGCATCCCCCCCTAAATCTCCTACAACTGCACCGACCTCCATCACCACCTCTGCTCCTCCAGTTCCCGCGCCTGAAGAAACGGCTCCTGCTCCTGCTCCCACTCCTGCTCCTGCCTCTGCAGCAGAACCAGCGCCAAGTGAGCCGACAGTGAGCGCAAATTCGCCTGCCACACCTGATGTAAAGAAGTTAGAGGAGACCCCCGCTCCCGTGGAATCGCTGCCTACCGCAACCTCTGCAGCTGCGACGACACCTATTGATAGCACTCCTAAAGATCAATCTCAACCTCAGCCTCCCACCACCAACGATTCTGAGGTCAAGACTACCGAGCCTTTGAAGAACAATACTGCTGAAAGTGAGGATAAAATGGCGATTGATAGCAAACCTCCCACTGCTCCCGCAACTCAACTTCCTCATCACCCCACCACTGAGAGCGCACCTCAACTTCCCGCAATCCAAACCGACCACGAAATGAAAGACGCCCCAGCTCCCCCGATGTCTCCCTCCAAGATTTCGCGTGAGCGTGAGCCTGACCACGCAGAGGAACCAGCAGCGAAGCGCACCAAGGTTGAAGATCAAGGATCTGCCCCTGTCAAACTAGCACCACCTCCACTTTCCACCCCTGCTGTCATGACCTCTGCACCACCCCCGGTTCCCAGCGGCACCTTGCCATTGAGCAAGATGCAGCAAAAGTTCATTCAGAAAAGTTTGACAAGCTTGAAGCGTATGCATGACTCACGTTTCTATCGCGAACCCGTGGACTGGGTCAAGATGAACATCCCCAACTATCCCCATGTCATCACAGAACCCATGGATCTGGGTACCATGGAGAAAAAACTCAAGAATAACTCTTATCCGTCCTCCGAGCATGTCGTTCGTGACTTTGAAGTGATGGTCAACAATTCTCTGCGCTTCAACGGAGCTGATCATCTGGTATACCAAGAAGGCGCAAAGCTTCTGCAAACTTTTCTGAAGCAGATGGTCAACCTTCCAAAGGCCGATGAGGTCGAGGAGAAGAAACCCAAGAAGGCCACTGAAAAGACCTCCGCCGCCCGACGAGAGCCTCGTACCTCGACTGGAAGCACCACCGCCAAGGCAGCGTCCCCTCAGAGCACCACTTTTGCATTGACTCCAGAGGGACTTCCCGTCATCCGACGGGACTCCACTAACCCGGATGGTCGCCCCAAACGTTCTATCCACCCGCCAAAGCGAGATCTGCCGTATGCTTCTAAGCCCAAGAAGAAGAAGTTCCAGTGGGAGCTGCGTTTCTGCCAGGAAGCCCTCGAGGAGCTCTACAAGCCTAAACACGCGATGAACGCTGTTCCCTTCTATAGCCCGGTTGACCCGGTCGCACTCAACATCCCGACATATCACAGCATTATCAAAAAGCCGATGGATATGTCCACTATTAAGAGCAAGCTCAGCACCGGCCAGTACGAAAATTCCAAAGAGTTTGAATCTGACGTCCGCCTCATGTTCAAGAATTGTTACCGCTTCAATCTTCCCGGAGATCCCACATATCTCTGCGGCAAGGGCCTGGAAGATGCTTTCGATCAGAAATGGGCGCAGAAGCAGGAATATCTGGACCGTCATGAACCTCACCCAGAACAGAACTCTGATTCTTCTGATGATAGCGACGAGGATGCCGCTGAAAGCGATGATGACGACGAGGAGCTCACTGCGCTGCAGAGAAAGATCGCCGAAATGTCACGCCAAGTGGAAATGATTACCCAAAAGAAGAAGAAGACTCCCCCCACCAACAAGAAGTCCAGCAGCAAGGCAAAGCCACCCAAGAAGGATGCGAAAAAGACTGCCACTAAGAAGGAAAAGAAATCTACCAAGCCCTCCAAGCCTGAGAAGGCACGCTTCGTCACCTATAACGAGAAGCAGATCATCTCGAATGGCATTGGTGCTCTTCCCGACAAGAAAATGCAACAGGCCCTGCAAATCATTCAAAGCAATGTTCCTCACTTGAAGGTAAATACAAGTCCTCACAATTTATTTTCTGCGATTGATCACCGAACCGAGCTAACATTATGCCCCACAGAACACTGCCGAGGCCGAGATCGAACTGGATATCGATGAACTGCCCAATGATGTCCTGCTTCTTCTGCTTAAGTTCGTGAAGAAGAATGCACCAAATGTTGTGGATGATGAGGAAGATGTACCTGGAAACCCCCACGTTTCTGCGGCCAAGCCAAAGAAGAACAAGCCAATGAGCAAGTTCGAGCAGGAAGCCCAGATCAACATGCTGGAGAGCAACCTCTCTCGCTTCGCCGGCGGCAGTGGAGGCTCCCCCGACCCTATGCCCTCTGTTGAGGCTATGGATTCCAGCGAGGATGAGTCGGATGACGATTCGGAGGAGAGCGAAGAGGAATAATCTTCTTAGCTCGCTATTTCTTCGCAATTTGGCCTTTTTTCTTTCAATCACGTTTCCCTTAGCGTTTATCTTCTTTTTGGCGATTTCTTCGAATTCAATCTCCAGACACCTTTATCAACCTCAACCGTTCTCGCGCGCTCAAAATCGATTACTGGAGCTGTTGCACTTTGCAGTCTTATTTGACATTTTCTGGTCAACCCCCCTGCCCTTGTACATATCTTCCCCTTTGCTTTTTTCTTTCCTTTTCTCATTTTTCCTCACCTTTTTTTTATTTTTCTTTTTCTTCTTTCAGCAATCCTGGACTCGGCGTGTGGCCCTGGAAATTCGGGGCACCCCCAAGGATTGAATTGCTTGAGCGTTCTGGTCCTCTCCCTGATGCACGGCCTACTTCACGGTAGTTGCTGCATCGGGCGTTTTCTGACGAAATCGAGGATGGAAAAGTGGGATTGACATGAAGCTGGAAGCTTCAAATTGTATGATTACGAAAGAAACGCGCAAATGCCGAATATCTGTTTGGGTGCCATGTCCTTCATGTAACCCAGCTCTTCGTACTTGTATCATAGCTTTTATACCCTTGAGTGACTATTGCTGTTACTAACTACTACATGGAGTTAGTGTAAAGTTAGCACTTGTGTAGTTTTAAGGCAACTTTCATACCCCTGCCAGTGCACTGCCGTATATACGCTCTGGCCACCTCGGCACATTCTACCCCAACTTGACCTTGAAGTACCCCAAGTTGTCATTTGTTGACCTCCGGCGGTGAATCTTCCCTTCACAACATGCTCCCCCCTTGCGATCCCTCCATCCTGAAACACAATCCCAACTTCAAACGACTCTATGAAAGCCTGACAACCAATATACTGAGCCCGGATGGCTCGACACGCGCCCACAGCGCTGATCCGGCGCGGAAAGCCATTGCGGAGGTATGTCGTGACACGCCAATTCCAACCCAAACAGAATACTTTAGCAATTCTAACCACAGCACCAATAGGAACTGAACCAATGCCAAATACGAAGCAGCAAAAAGAGAATCAAGGAGCGCATCCTCAAACAACTCGCGTTTGCCTCCGACAGCAACCTCCCAGACGAGGTGAGTTCCGCAAACGCAGCAACCCAGCGCAGAAAACAGCCCAGCAACAACAGCTCACACCGACATCTTGAACCTCCTATACAGTGTCACGATAATCTAGCCATAATATCCCTCTACCTCGAAACACCCCCGCTTGCAATCGAGCCCGAACAGTCACTAGCAGCTCAAACACCCACCGACCAAACCGCATCCCCGAACCCAAACCCGAACCCGGATCCCGCCCTCTCCCTCCTAGCACCGGAATTCGAGACCTTCTACTCCCACCTACCCTCCCTAGCCCAACAAATCTCAACACTCATCTCCAACGCCATCACAGAGCTCCGCTCAATCTCCAGCTCCAATGATAACCCCGATCCGCTAGACGATGACTCCCTACTAGCTCACAACCCTTCGTCAAGGACGGTTCCCGCGTCCCGTTCCGCATCGAATCATTATGCACGCGCTCGTGCCCGAGATAGACGAGTCAGAACCTCAATGGCTCCCGTCCCACCTCTAGCAATCCAATTACGAGACCGCGTCCAGAATCTCCGTAATACCCAGTCATCTGAGTTACCCGCCGCCCGACGCGCAATGGCCGCGACCGCGGCGGAATTGTTAGCAGTACAAACGCATATTCTAGAACGGACGGTCGTGATTCTCGAGCGAGCGAAGCATGGGGCTTTAGCTAGGGCCATGAAGGCTAAGGCCGAGCATTTGGCTACTGTTGCGCAGGGTATTGAGGGGAAACTTGAGTACGTTGAAAACAAAGCACCATTCTTGCATTCCCGGTATATTTACCTTTTACTTGAGAGGGCTATCTTGACTAATGGATGTGCTATAGAGTTACGAAGCTTGAGATTGGCGCGTCGCTGTATACACCTGAGACGCTTGCTGCGTTGGGTAGGTATCGGGATCATTTACGGGATACGCGGGATCAATTGGAGACTCGTCGGAGTGAGGCGATGGAGGAGTTGAAACGGTATGGATATGTTGAGGAATCGGAGGGAGAAGTTGATGAGGATGGGAGTGGGCCTGGGGCGACGATGGCTGAGATCGCGCGTCGGTATGGACTTCTTTTGAGAGAGGTTGATGCGGCGAGGATGGAGATTGCGAGGATTGGGGAGTAACTGTGCAGAGTGAATCTAGATAAGTACATGAAGAAAATGACCTTGAATATAATAGATAAAATTGAATCCCAGAATGTGGCATGGATGCTGTGTTTCAAGTTCAATTGTATGCTAGTTAGTTATATAAAGCGTTTTGGATTGTATACTCCGCAGTCACATGACCGCATCCCCGCCACATCAACTTTTTTTCTTTTTTTGCCTTCACTTTGATCCAAGATTTGTTCCTGACTCACTACACTCGTTTTCGCCACACCTCTCCCTACAACTCGAAGAAAATAACACAAGACCCCAACTCAACGCATATCCAAGAAATTATATCTCACCATGGCCGACGACGCTCTATCCATCTACGATGAAATCGAAATCGAAGACATGACCTTCGACCCCGCGATGCAAATCTACCATTTCCCTTGTCCCTGCGGTGACCGTTTCGAGATCGCGATCGATGACTTGCGCGATGGTGAGGAAATCGCTGTTTGTCCCAGTTGTTCGTTGATGATTAAGGTTATCTTTGATTTGGTATGTTATTGCCCTTAAATATCTATATATACAGACAGTCGTGAACAACGCGGGTCAACCGACCGCGGTGGCGCTGAATAAATCGAGCAACGGCTAACTTATCTTGCCTGTTATAGAGCGATCTTCCCCAAGCGGATAATGACCCTGGATCTGGATCTGTTGCCGTGCAGGCTTGAATGGATTCGGTTGATGTTATAGAGTGCCTTTAAGGTACTTGTCGATATGCTGAAGATCACGATCCGCCTCGTGAATGCGCCGGCTCTGATTGTGGGGTTAAGCGGTGCTGGTGAATCATAAGACCTGGACTGGTTTATAACAGAGATATACCATATGCGATCGGCCGGCTCCGGCAGCGCAATATGTCTGTGCACATGGATAGACGAAGCGCACGCCCAGGTTCAAAAACTTGGCGTTTAGAGCTCTTCGACACTCTGAGGCTGTGATACCGGATTGATTAACCACATGGTCATAATCTAGGCTGTCCGAGTTGACGACGCCACATGTTCTGGTCTAAGAGAGAGCAAACGTCTTGTCAAACTCAAACCATGGCATGGCTGGGAAGCCATGTCGAGCAATATTTTGCATCAACTCCACGCCCGGCAGGTTGAACTGTTACGACGGCACTGATCTGCTCCTGCTAGCGGGCTATCATACCTTGCCGCAAGACAGTCGATTGCACTGAAACAACGTTGCAGAGCTCAACTTCATCAGTTTGCGGCTGGCAAGAAGTTAGACCAGGATGCCTTTTTTCTTGTATTGTTGCTGCTTGCTTTCGCGCTGTGTTAGACTTTGAATCCATTTCACTCCCATTGTCTCGCATTCAAGCACAGTCTACAATTTATTGGACTACCGGTATTTGTCTTTGTGTATTTGAGTCATATCGAGCTGATCATGATCGACAATCAATATCACCGTAACATTGCTGCTACTTTGATCTGCCTAATACTATCTGATATTCGCTCCTGTAGACTCGAATGAGCCTTATAAACTTCAACTTATAAACGAACCCTACTACCACTGTGACCCCGGGCCCAGCCTGTGGTTGGGCATACTACTACCCCGATTGAATAAAGAATACTACAAACAATAAGTTCCAACTATGAATGCACCCAACCTAAAATACAGAATTCACCTCATCCGAGCCCTAATCTCCTCCGAGTCTTCACACCAGCTCTCTTGCCTAGCTTCCAAGCCCCCCTAACAATAGATTCTAGAACTAGCATCTAACTTGAAGTCAACCTTCCTCCCTACTCCACAATCTGCGAATAGATATCCCGGGGCAGATTGATCTTCAACTCCTCATTAAGCAAATCCGTCAAATTAGACCCATCGCGCAAATAAATCCACTGCCCATTGACAAATTCCCGAGTCTCTTGCTTCTCATGCATGCGGTCGCCCTCGACGATCCAGTCGTATCGCTTGGGCCCGGAGAGGGGCGATGAGAGCCAGATTTGTTTGTTTGGTGGTTGTTTGTTTAGGACGTAGGTTCCTGTTCCGGGGACGGAGACGTTTAGGACGCCGGCCTGGGGGAAGTTAATTAGTATGGTTATGGGATAGGCAAGGGCATAGTTGTGGGTAAATATGTGGAGTTTTGCTATGGTAGATTGAGATTGAGATTGGGATTGCGGAGTTGGTTCTCGGAAGTACCGCAAAACCCGCCATCGCAAAGAATGAAAAGTGGAAATGAAAAAAATGAAAGTTGAATGATATTAATGGGAGATATAGACTCACACTGTACTCAGCTTCAACATCACTACCTTCCTCCTGTGCCTTCTCAAGCTCCGCAAGCAAAACATTAAAATAATGCTCCGAGTACTCATAATACTGCTCCGGCGAGAGAGGTGTCGGCTCCGTAACATGCGCCGCCGCACCCGCAACCCCAGACTGATGCGGTGGTTGGGGGTTCTCTGTATCAGGCTGGAGACCCTTGGCGAAGGAACGGGTGGAGTGGAAGAAGCGGGATTGCGCTGCGTGCGTAGAGCTGGAGCTGGAGCTGGAGCTGTTTGAGCTTGAGCTTGAGCGGAGGAAGGCGGTTGGTGGGGGTGTGATTGCGGCGAGACGGGCCGGACGAGCTGTGTAGCTGAGGAGTCGGGGGGCTGTACGGGAAAGCATTGTGATATGTGAAGTCTCTGCTTTCTTTCTCTTTTCCTTCTTGTCTGGGGGATTGTTGGAAGCTGGAGGTGTGGGAGTTTGGCGCACGGCGGGTTTCGTTGCGGAGAAGACTACATCATCGTTGGTACACCGCCTTCTGGATCCGGAGAGGATATAGTTATTAATGGTGTGCTTGGGATGATTGGGATTTTGTTAGAAAATAGATATTAATTTTGGAGAATTATGAGTTTCAGTTGGATTTCATAGCATCTGTCAATCAAAGGAATATCAGGTTCGTGTTAGTGCGCTGCGTACACGTTGTAGCGCTGAAGGTGCCCAAGGCTTAGTATGAGCGTTACTCTGATTCGACAATGGTGTTGTAGTACTACAACATGTACAACAATAGGTAATGTTACAAGATAATGTTGTCAACCTTCTTCTGGCTGCCATGGCAAGAGTCTTATATAGCGTGGTGAAAAGAGATATGCATTTCAGCAGAGAACAGCCCCCAACCGAATCAGCCTCATCAATTCCAGCCCTGGAGGTTTTTGTCCATTATTGAGGTGCGGGACAAGTCATAAATTCCCCTCTTAGTAGATAGGTAGAAGGTTACTATAATAGTAGCTCAGAGGGGAAAAGCTAGAATAAGTATAAGTAGTTAAATAGTACTAGTAAAAGCTTTAGACCCTGAGTCTTTATATAGTACTAGTTTTTTACCTAGATCAGAAGGTTTATAAGGCTGGTTTATGCTAGTACTACACTAGTAGTAGTAGTTATATGAAATCGCATTTGTATCGGGCCAGTAAATAATTTGCGGACTCGTTGTTTGGCAGTCAGTATGGAAATTACTAGAGAGCCTCATTGAATGCCCTGTAGCTTTATCAGATTTGAATTTATACTAGTATCTTGTTGCCCGCGAGTAGGCCCGTTGCTCCAACCTGCTGTCAACTTGAAGTTGCCCGTAAACGATGGCCGAGACCGACGTGTAACAGTTCCCCGATTGTGTGCATCCCTAATCTGGAGCCTTGGGAATCTGAGCTATTTGTCACAAGAATTCAGAGGGCCGAGTAATGTGGGATGGGCATCGCATACTAGTAATGCCCAATTCATGCCTGATCGGAATTGAGCGGAATATGTAGGTAGGTAAGTATGTATGTATGTATGTATGTCTTTAATTGCTTTTGATCTGGGCATTTCTCCCTGAGACTCCACATGCAGATATCCACAACCAGCATCTTGCTGACATTATGTTGGGCCCTTTTCCTTGTCGCCAGCCATGGGCGTTTCTTCCTCGAGACTTTTACCCGGTGGTGTGCATGTACTTCGGTTTCGTTTGAACTAACATTCTGCTCTTTTATCCCTCAGTCCAAGTAGATATATAGATCCACAAGAGATTTCCTTGTTCCGAGCTTATGCCAGTGAAAGTTGTGTTCCGATATTTAGCCTGCATTTTGATGTGCAGCTGTTCGCCTTCAGGTTTGCCATACTCAAATGTTTGCTAACATGCATACATACTAGTACGGTACTATTCTATATATCTTCCCCATTGAGATTGATAGGTTAGTGCTCAAATGTTTCGACATCCATGATTCCAAGACTGCCGCTGGGGATCCTGCTCCTCACACCATCATGCATGGGATAAGTGGGGGTTCGTTGGAAGTTGCAAGTTTGATCGGAATCAACCCAAGGCCCCCATAATACACGTGATAAACAGGCCCTGTTAAGGGCAACTTTGGAAATATGCTCATTTCTCCTGACAAAATCCCCAAGATTCACCAGTCAGGTCTAAATAAGCATAGTAAAATACGAATGTTGGCGTCCATTAAGATATCGGGTTTTAGTTGAATATCCCTTGACTGAAAGAGTTTGGACGAACAAAGCGTACTTTTGTACTCACATTCGTATTTATAGTACCGTCTCGACTTGCATAAGCGCCTCCTGAAGTCCAGGGCTGAAAAATCGAAAGATGAATGTGATTGCTTCGGGGCCTTTCTAGCCTAGTGCGTGACCGGAGAGTCCTCGCCTATTTAATGGCTCCTTCAAGCAGGTTGGGTACAAAGGCTACCTGCCATGATAAAAAGCGAGGCTCTACGGCTCTCAAGTGTCCTTTTCTACGGATAAATTCCATATTTCACCCATCTCGTAAAGTACTTTCTTTCGAGATGAGGTTTTGTGGATGGCTTTCACGGTTTCGGAGAAAGGAGAGGGACTCCAGACCAACATTTCGACCTGATAATGATAGCCTACCTACCGTCCCGAGCACAACACCCGCCAAGGCTCCAACGAAAACATCTACGATCAACGACAGAGCTGGGGAGAAATCCCAAGAACCCAAAGCTGATTCCGCTGCTCCTGTCCCCGAGACTGAAGTCGGCACATAGTCATTTCCAGAGTCACAGAAAATATGGGAAGAAGCATATGAGTTAGTCAAGAATGACGAGTCGCTGAAGAGCATTGTGGATGAATTTGAAGCAGCAATTCTATCCGAGCTTCGGCCGATGAGTGCTGACCATGACGGCCTCCGAGATGGAGAAACAAACACATCTTTGATCGGTGAAATCGCAAACCTCAAATCCAGCAATCGCCAAGAACTCATGACGAAACTCATGACGAAATCCATGAATAAAGATAGCTCTGATGGATACAAAACCATCGCACAGATTTCCACCATTATCGACTCAACCGAAAAGACCATCAGTTCGGTACTTGATATTTACCCGCCAGCTTCATTGGCCTGGGCAGGTGTCTGCCTAGTCCTCAAGCCTGTAAGTAATTTTGTCCTCTCGAGGATACCAGCCTTGATTAACTGCTAACCTTTGCAGGTCTTCAGCAATGCGAGGGCAATCCTGGAAAATCAGAATGGCCTGGCTTACATTGTTACGAAACTACCCTGGTATGTCCACTTGATTGATCTTCTCCGCTCCGACGCCTGGAGAGCCCCAGAGGAATATCAGAAATTCAAGATTCCCGTTCGAAAGGAGATTGTTGGCCTCTACCAGCTAGTCATTGCGTACCAAATACAAACCTTCGCGGCCTGTCACCAAAAATTACGTCAATTCGCAAAGAATGCTGTGGGATCAGCCAAGTGGGAAAGCATGCTAGAGGAGATAAAGTCCAGCGAGGAACGAGTTGACAAATTTGTGCAACACGAGCATATGACTCAGGTCCTTGTCGGTCTGAACAAGGTGAAGGAACAGTCCGAACGCAATGTAAATTCTCTAATTGCAGCCTGGAAGGAGCAGCAGAATTCCATCGAAGAGAAAAGGCGACTCAACAAAGTGATAGGAGATTTCAAACCAAACCCTAGCCAGCATGACTACAAAGCGTATGGAGACTATCTCGAAAAAATTCCAAATCTCCTTAAAGACACCAACAATGAGGTTCGCAACCATCCCAAATTTGAGAGATGGGAATCTGGGAAAGATCGTCTGCTCCTGTTGGTGGCAAGCCCGGGGATGGGCAAGTCAGTCTTCATCAAATCACTACGGGACGAAATGTCGAATTCAAAAGCGCAAGAAGAAACACATGAAGCACCCACGACATATTCATTCTTCTTTAAAGACAAAAGTGGTCAGCAAAACCAGCCGACTATCGCGCTTTGCAAAATTCTCTACGATCTGTTTCTGGCCCGGCCAAAGCTTGTCACTGATGTCCAAGAAATGGTCAAGCCTTTAGACAAGGACGAGGTGCGATCCGATATCGACAAGCTCTGGGATGTCTTTGAGGTGGCAACTCGGAACGCTGCTCGTGACAGTATAATTGTCTTTTTTGATGCATTGGACGAAATCGATTTGGAGCAGAGCAAGAGGTTCCTCAAGCGCCTGCAAAAATTCTCCCATCAATCAGTCAAGATCCTCCTGACAACCCGTCCGATTAAGCCTGTCTTAGAGATATTTCAACAGAAGGAATTTATTCTGAACCTGAACGATGATCAGACATGCAATCAAACACTCTGCGACAATATTTAGAAAGTAGCGGAAAGCCGACTTCAGAAGTTCTGTGAAAGCAAAGTCATTTCACAAAAACCAGTCAAGGAGCAACTGCGCAATTATCTCAACCAATACATACATGGCAACCGTACCTATCTGTTTGTCCAATTTCTCTTTGACTACCTTGACAAACTACCTGTCGAACCCCTTCAAAATACATGGATCGAAAAATTTGCGACTATGCCAACCACAGTGTCTGACACCTATACGGCTCTTTTGGATAACATTCAAACCAAAGACCAATCTTCCGTGAAGACAATGCTCCAGATTGTTCTTGCATCCCAAAGACCGCTGACGGTGAGGGAGATGAACATTGCTCTCAACGTCAGTGAGCTCGATGTTATCCACAATGTCGAGGATATGCAATTGATGCCTGTCGATGCTTTCAAAGCTTGGATCCTTGAAACATGCCATTTCTTTCTGGTCACTTACGATAATCGTATTCATTTCATCCACCAGACTGTCAGAGATTACCTTCTACCCGGCTCAAATGAGGATCGAAGACCCCCGTGGCTGGGTCAGGACTTTGAAGAACACAACTGCCACCGAATTGCTATGAAGAGTTGCCTGAAATACATATCTGCTCCGTTCATCCAAAATTCAAGGTTCGTCGACTCGGAACTAAGAGACTCGGATCTGGACCAGTTCTTCAACGCACCTTTGCAGACACAATCTGAATGCCAGAAGTGGTTTATGGACCAGAAAGAGTTCTATGAATATGCCTTCGCTCAGTGGTTCGTTCATTTGAACTTCATTCGACAACATGAGGAGCGGGGATGGCAAGACATACTTGAGGCTATAAACAAACAATATGACTTTAGGTCATTGGATTATGCCAAGTTTGTCTTCTGCTGCTCTAGCTTTCCATCGAAGACAGAGGTGGAGGTATTTAGATCTATGCCATTGATAGACAACAGTGAGAGCAAGGATCTTGCTATAGGTTGCTTGACGCAAGGCTTGATCACACGATATCTTACAACAAGCCTCTTATCGGAGTTATCTTATGCCATTGAAATAGCAAAGGAAGTCATAAAATCCACAAATGCAAATGACCAGAGATTGGGCAGGCGACTCGTGGATCTGAGCAGAGCTTATTTGTTCCAAATTGATCAGGATACCGGCGATTGTATTCTTGCTGCTCTCGAATCCGCCGATCGCGCAATCGAAGTTACTTCTCCTGGTCACATTGATCGAGCTAGAGCTTTGGGAGCTCGTGCTTCTGCTCTTGGCACCGGGTTCTTTGAGAGGCATCAGTGTGGTGATATCAGTGAGGCAATTAAACTTCTGAAGGACGTTCTCAACACTGCATCCTTTTCTTTAACGAAGCAAGACAGGTCAGTCTTCTTGCACAGCCTTGCAATTTTCCATGGCTATCGAGATGAGGAACTTGATCTTGACAAGGCCATTGACGCCGCTCGAGAAAGTTTGCGTGAAACTTCACGCGACAATCCTCGGCGACATAATTCGCTACATACGCTAAGTGTTTGGCTTCTGGAACGTGCAAAAATCACAAGGGAGGAAAGTGATGTCCAAGATGCCATTGATATCAGCCGAGAAGCCCTTGATTGTGCACCAAGTATGGGCGCTGATCGCTTTTTGGTGCTGCGTGAACGCGCACTTGCCCTGAAGCTGCGTTCCGACTGTAATTTTTCAAAGAAAGACCTAGAAGAAGCTCTGAAGTTTGCAGAGCAAGGTTTAAGGTCCATTCCAGAGTACCATGCCAGGTACCCCGACTTTTTGGAACTTTGTGAGCAAGTTAAAGAAGAAATTGATGTGAGTGAGAACCAGTACAACAAGGATTCCACCTGGCACCAACTTACTCTACTATGATTTACAGGATGAAGTTATGGAACAGCCTTCGGACTGATGGTGAATTCCCAGTCCATGCAGCAATTGATTATATCCGACATGCGATTAGGGCACTCATGGCCCCTTATTTCCGCTGGGTGGGGGTTGTGTAGCTAGCTAGATCTCTCTGATAGATTCGATCGGGCCAGGGGAAGAGAGTGTTCCTCACTTTTTCCAATCGCCCTGTAGAATCAATCAATTTTATGGATTCTGTATAAGTCGATTCAGCTTTGAGAACCATTAGCATTTCCGTTCATATCAACTCCTACTAGTACTGCTGCTGCTTTTGCTTTTGCTTTCGTGTTTTCCTTGATTGTTTTCCAAGTTCTCGGTTATTTGTGTTTATTCAAAAAGGTATACTATATACGGCCGCTCACTTTTTGCAAAAAGGAAGGACAAAATAATCAGCTAACTCAATTTTTTCTCAGATCATTTAGGTATAATCTCGACTGATAGACTCCAACTCTTCGAGAAGTGATTGCCGACATTATATCGAGGCATGTCTTCGACCTTATCAAAGACCCAGGAATAGTTCACAATTTGGATTCTTTTGGATGTCTTGGATCCCTCGTTATCGCGAGTTTAGTCAGTAACAAGATGGTGAAACAGCCTAACACAAATGTCGTTTTACGAGCGTTGGTGCAGAGGATAAACTCTTCTCGGCGCCATCGGCATTGTGCGAAGGAATTTAATGTAGTGGAGAGCATCTCAATGACAATTTCCACAGCGCTTCTTACGTTTAATGGATAATGGATTGAGATGCATGATCGATCTAATATGGATGGGCTCATTTTAAAGTAATCAGAATCCTTCCTATAGAACCCCCTTGTTACCTTACGGGGTGACCCTAGCCTCCTTGCAAGTGGGAATTTGACTACAGACCAGCCACAGAAATGAATAAGATGAGCATTTATGTGACAGTAACTTTCATAGCCGTGATTTGGATTTTGCTGGAGAAAAAATCAGTATACTGATCACTTGGGCAACCATGGATGCGAGGAGAACAGAGTGCTTCAAATGTGCACTCACCTTCCAGCTCGGCTTTCTTCGTCTTGAACCTCGCTGCTGGGGCTCCACTCGCAAGCCTCTCTGAGAGAGCATCAGTGGCATTGTAAACTGCCAGGACGCGTTCACTTCGGAGAGGAATATTCTGTAGTCGCTTGGCCTCCATCATGCTAGCACCGTCATTGACATCAAGTTGCTTTTCCAAAAAGCCAACGACGGAATCGTGGAAGCCGTCAACTGGAAATACACGATTGACCAATCCCCAACTCTCTAGTTCCTGAACTGTTATCTTCCGACCGAACATGAGGAACTCGTTCGCACGGAGGACACCCATGTGTCTCGATAAATTAGTGGATGATCCTGCTTCTGGTACCAGGGCCAATGAGCTAAACGGAACTTGAAGATATGTGGTCTCTGCTGCAAGGATGATATCGGCGATCCCTTGGAACCAAGCTGCACCTCCTCCAACCCCAGGACCGTTTAATGCCAACACAAAGACCTTCTTATGATCTATGAGTGATTTAAGCAGCTCAATCACTGGGACGATTAGCGAAAAATAAATGAAATTTCAGACGGCGAGGACCGTACTCAGGGAGAAACGCTCGAGATGGGCGAGCTTTAGTTGAATTTTTGTGAGATCGCCAGTTCCTTCATCAAATGCTCGAGAACCTATCCATGCGTTAATCGACATAAGATACTAGAAATATGAGGAAAATTGTTCCTTTTTACCTCTAACATCCGCTCCAGCCGAGAAGAATCTTCCTTCACCGGTTAAAACGGTGAATACAGTATTTGGATCTTCATCGAGCTGTCGCACTGCGTGCAATGTATCAAGGAGAAGATTGCCTCCGAATGAATTGAGAGATTTAGACCGATTGAACTAGATGAAAGTCAATATTTTTCGAAGTGATACAAAAAATTTGGACTTGTGTACTTTGATGATACCAATCTGGCCCTTGACTTCGACCTTGATATCTGTGTATTGATATGGTGCCATTTTGGTGGTTTTTCTTTTGGTTTGTTTGTAAGATAGATGATTGCTTCAGTTTCAATAGATCAAGTACATATTCCTTGTATGTGGCTTTCTTGAGCGATTTTATGAAAGAACTTCATCTTGTTCTTGATCACAGTGTAATACCACAGCCTCACGGCATTAGTTATACCCCGCACGGAAGCCTCGGATATTCCCCACACAGCACTGTGAGCCTACCGAGGCAGGGATGAACCCTGGAACTTGAATGTTTAATGCTTTATGCAAGGTCTGAATATTTAACTACTCCACCTATGAGGCATTTCTGGATTTCAGATGCATTGGAGGATGTAGTAGGTAGCCTGAACACCCAAAAATGCCTTGGAGGCATGTTAAATTGCCAAAGTCATGATGGGACTTGATCATCTATCAAGTAACCAATCTTCTGGTTAATTACTTGCGCGAGAGGACACCAAAAGAGAATTTCACATCGGTTATGGCTGACCTTTTGTGCATCTTAGAGCTCCTTGGTTTTGGATTTGGTCTTGCGTGCTTGGCTCGTCTGACGACAATAGAAAATAATGATCTGACCGGCTCTTATTATAGTAAGCTAAGAAGAAGGTCTGTGAGATACTACCCCACTCAGATTATTAAATTTTTACTTAGGAAGCACGTTCTCACTGTGGACCGTGTCGTTCAATACTATCCATGAAGCTGCCTCTAGGGCAGCCTTGCGAATCGTCGACTGATGGCCTGATTCTGCTCGATCCTCAGCGTCCGATTGAGTGTAAATGATGCTAGGAACTTGAAAATCTAGAGATCAATTCAATATTCACCTTGGAAGTCTGGCTGACGAGGACCTGGTCTGTAATTGCGGCGCCTGGTCTTCAAAAATTTCCAACTTATAGAAATTCTTCCAACATGAGTGTAGTGCAAGGATGATTGCCTGGGAACAGCAATGACCGGCAACTTTCTCATTCTTGGGCAGCAAAAATGGCTGCAGTTTGTAATCGTGATGTAATATAGCAACGGCGTTCGCTAGTGTTTAATACAACGTAATGCCATCTCTCTTTCCTCTTCGCAACTTGCTTTTACCCAGAATAAAAAAGGTTGTTCCATAAAAAGTCTCAATAATTATCCCAAATCTCTCCTTGTCCTTAAGCCCGACTCGCTTGACTCCGACCAAGTACCGCCTAATAATGGCTGGATGAAATCACTATCCAAGGCAACTGCATGAAATGACCGACTCGGAGCTTCTTGGCCAAAGGACAAGATATACGGCAAAAATGCAAAGAAAAATGTGGCCATCAGCTGTATATTCCATCGGAAGATCGACATTCGCTTCTGGAAAACCCTGAAGTCTATTAAAGCGAGTCCTAGAGACGGAATCCGCAGAGCAACGATACTACGGGTTCACCTGAACCCAGAGGTTCCCTTCTCAGCTATATCCCGGAAGGCGTATCGACCAGCAGTGAAAATCTGCTGGGCATGCGATCAAAATCGCAGCTGTTTTAACTCAAACTGCAAACCTGATAAAGCTACAGTTGCTCAGATCTCGTCTGGCCCTAGTTGAAGGTGAACGCCGATTGGAAACAAGCTTTCTTAGTCACCTCGAATTGAAAGAGCTGTCAAGCCCGATGGGTTCGATGGACCTTTGCGAGTACCAGCCCTGGTCCTGGTGTGAGTGTGAAGGGGTTTCTTTCGACGCGGTGCTCGGCTCGATTGGTGTTTCTTTACTTGAGGCCTACTCCGACTACTGCATAGACTCCCTCCTCACGCTCCATTCCACCCCTCCGATCATCAACATCGATTTGACAAGATCAGCATCATTAACGACGTGAAGAACGGTGTTCCACTCACTGCTCTCAGGCCTACTCCTACTCCATATCCTCCCTCATCGCCCTCAACATCAACACCTTCGAGAATGAATACAGGCCTCATCAACCTAAAACCGACACAATGAGAATCTTGAACGGCGACGTGAACAACCGTGCTCCGCTCGCTGAGCGTGAGGCCAGTCTCCAAATCCATCTCCTCCCTTCTTACCCTTGAGATTCACACATCTAAGAATCACCGACCAAAACCACCACTATCAGCAAGATGGTGCTCAAAATCCATTTTCGCCGGTAAGACTATGGCCCCGAAGAACGAGAGACCTTGGCTGGGCTAGCTGCAGGTGGCCGAGAACATGAACATTGTGCGTTGGATGCTCCAATAGTACCTAGGTAATAGTACTATCTAGTGTATAGGACGACTGAAATCTGGGAGTCTGATGTCAAGAGACGTGGATAGAAACTTGAGTCTTGGAAGAAGATGGGGTTTCATAAAGCGAATGGAAAGATGATGTTCAGTTTTCTCCATTCGTTGGTGGCGTAAACGTTCAGTTAGAGAAGACAAAGGATGTACTACTATTGGTAGCTTTGATTGTTTTCAAGTTGAGCCAAGGAACTTGAAAGAGCCCGAAAGTAACTACGATTCAGCATTAGTATCTGATGGGAAAGTCCACCAGGACTCGAAGTACTTCATGTTGTGTTCGCTAGTTGCCCACACGCCTCTATGTCTTGCAACAGTTCACGAGATCAAGCATTAAGCCAACACTCTAAGCCAAAAGGAAATAAATTGTACCTCCGGAGTAAATCTATGTGAAATAGAGCAGCCTTAGATCGTTTCCTGGAAGATACTGTAGCCCTGGAGAGAATCGTAAGGTTGAAGGAGAGCACGGAGTAGTATGGCATAGTATCTCGCTGCTGTTAGTAAAGTACGAAGGTTGACCAACCAGAATGCAGGACTTCCATAGCCAGCACCAGTCAGAAGGCTGGAAACACGCGCGTATTGGCAATATTACGCTACACGACTGGCCAGCAATGCAGCAGGCGCATATTTTGACCCCCAGTTTCTATTGTGACCTGTCCAATCCGAAGCGCACTGGTCTTGCATTTCAGCCTGCAAAATCGATGCATCGCACCTCAACACGACTGGCAAAGAGATCCCGATACACCTGGCCAGATTTGAAAAGGGGCGACAAAGAGGAGATTCTTTCGATTCTGAATATTCGCTCGATCAATTATTGCCGCACCTCGAAATTGAGGGAATTCAGACTTGGAAAGGGGTTGATTCTATTCCGTATTTAGAAAATGTTCTCCTGATTTAAAAGTCTCCAATGGGATGTCGTACGATCGAATAGAAAATAGGAGGTCCGGAGGTATCCGACGTGACGTGGACTAGTGAATTGAGGCTTGACTAGAAGGCCGGGATGTTCTAAGGCGGGCTAGAATGGGAGATCAGTCAAAATTAGAGCACGCCAAGGCACTTATTGGTGATCCTCGGGCGCGATGCCTAAAAGGCGTTGGCGCTGTGTCTAAAATAATAGCGGGAATCAATCAATTTCTCTTTCTATGAGGGTAAGGCTGCACCGGCGGGCGAGAAGCAGGACGGGTCTTCTGGGATTCTGTGATTCAGAGGAGAATCCTATGGAAATGTGGCCACCCCCACAACAGTCACCCCCCCTCGTGAGGAGGAGGCGTCAAAACGAGAGGAAAAAGATTGCAGAAGGCAAATTTTAAAGGTGACAGTGACTTGACAGTGACTGACAGTTGGAGTCGTTGGAGTATGACCACATATCATAGTTATGCCCAGCCACATCCCAAGCCATATCCATAGAAGTTTTGAAGATGGAAGACGACTTGAGGCAATGTGCCTGAGCCACCAGCATCATCAACCAGAGAAACACGACCTATAGGAGGAGGAGGAAATCTACGCCCGCCCCAATGGCCATCGTAACCATTTCTCCATCCTCCGATCAGGAACCAGTGAGCGACCGGAGAGAGAAAAAATGAACTTCTTTGCCATCCATCCCACCGGGTTACAAAACGAGTAGAACGGAGCCACACCGACACAGAAAAACTTCAAGAATCTTGGAGAATCTTGGCCTCATGGCGATGGAGGGCCAGGCTTTCCCCACCTCCCGCCAAGAGGATGCCCAGTCATTGCGTCGCCGTCGAGGCTTCGCCTGACTAGCGTTGTTGCCCTAGGGCATTAGCCTGATCGCCGAGGACCAAAATTGTGTCTCAAGTGCGATTCAACTGCCGCGTAGGTACAGCACAGTCCAAAGTACTGGTGGGGCCCAGCCTGTGGTGGCCGCGAATCTGGCCCTTGAAAGTCGAATGTGAAACAATGGCGTCGATCGGAGGAGTAGACCGGAGAGCTTCTAACTGGTGGATGTCGTCATGTGGTGGCGCTTCCTGCAGCAGTTCAGGATTGATTTGTCCGGTAGTTGCTGGTTCATTGACAAGGCTATACATCCTTTGTTCCTGAATCAAAGCAATCCGGGGTTATGGATTTAGAAACATGTTCTTCTTTTGGTTTCATTATTGTTACCAGGAATATGACTCGGGAAGCTGTGACCACATGAATCGATATTTGGTCTAGATCTGATGCAATGTCAATGGATAACCCCTCATTGAGATCCAAAGGACAGTGTGTTAGGGTTGGCAGGTCTACCCTATCACAAAGGTTGCCCTGAACGGAACCAAAGGAACCACTTCGCGGCGCCACCAGACCGCCAATCACGTAGGATGCACACGCAAGCAATACCGTGGTTCAAATAGATCCACTTCACACTGTTTTGTCAAATATTCACATGGTCTGTGCCGAATGTGCCTGGATTCGCCAGGGCTAGAAACGAGGGAACTTATTCGCTCTATCCCCTGCCTAACCGCCCCCTGGATTTTGGTGTATTGCCGGTGCTAGTCAGGAACGTTGCATCACCGGTGAATTAAGGTGCCTGGGAGGAATCGCAGGACCGAGTAATCTCATGAGAACTTACTTCCCTCTCAATATTGTCTGGTCTCCCGTCAATATCTAACCCTCTGCTGAATCGTAATTGTGTCCCCGCCAACGTTCCAGACAGTCAAAGTAGTGGAGAATTGATCTCGCGTGGAGTAAAAGAAATGATCCACTGTCAGTGAAAATTGTATCAAGTGAGCGCCCCGCCAGTAACTAAACCAATAGATGTACAATGCGAGGCTGTCAGGCCTTCTCTTGCCTCCCCCTGGTTTCTCCCCGACTCGCGTACCACGGTATGTCCCAAATTAGACGCCGCTGGTTGGATCCAGCATAGCCATTATTTGAAAAAAAGAAAGAAGAAACCGTTACCTTATTCAGTAATGTCCCCATATGGCGTCCAATGAAGACTTGGTCCCTGATCCACCACCGGCGAGAATGAGGATAGAGAACGGTCTGGGTTCCAGTCGGGTGGTTTGGCTGGTAGGTTTGACGCACAACGAGCAGGGACATCTGCGGCACATTTAACAGCGCTCTTTTCCTCCGAGTTTCTTCTTTTCTTCTTCTCTCGTTCAGTTTGCTCGTTCATTCACTCCTTCGAATCTTCGGTCTTTTATTGCGTTCCTAGTTCCTGTGCCGTGCACGGTCTAGTCCTTCCTTTTATACAACTTCACAATCCTTACTGAGAACAGGCTTCTCCAGATCATTTGATCATTTCAATCTTTCGATCCTCACTCATTTTACGGATCATTCCAACTACAAATACAAATCAGCAAAAATGGTTTCCTTCACCAAGATTTTCACTGCCGGCCTGATGGCCACCACTGCTCTGGCCGCCCCCGTCAAGGTCCAGAAGCGTAGCACCAGCAAGCGTGGTGCCGCTTACAACGATGTCTCGACTGTCACTGCCATGACCGCCTCCGGTAACGTCGGCTGGGCTTACAACTGGGCTATGTCTTTGTCTGGCAACCTGCCCAGCGGCATTGACTTCGTCCCCATGCTCTGGGGTGCCAAGGACTTTGGTGGCTGGGTCACTGCCATTGAGACTGCTCTTTCCAGTGGCAGCGAGTACATCCTGGGTTTCAATGAGCCCGATATGACCTCCCAGGCCGATATGTCTGCCTCCGATGCCGCCAGCTACTACAAGAACTACATCACCCCGTACGCTGGTAAGGCTAAGCTCATCTCGCCTGCCGTTACTTCCTCCACCACCGACGGCCAGGGTCTGAGCTGGTTCAAGTCTTTCATGAGCGAGTGCTCCTCTTGCGAGATCACCGGTCTGGCCGTTCACTGGTACGGTAACACCATCGAGGAGTTCAAGAGCTTCGTCCAGGAGGCTGTCGACACCGCCAACAGCTACTCTCTGTCTGAGGTCTGGATCACCGAGTTCGCCCTCAGCGACGACGCCTCTGGTATCACTGATCTGGACTCCGCCTCCAGCTTCGTTAGCGACGCTGTCACCTTCCTTGATGCCCAGACCGGTGTTACTCGTTACTCCTACTTCATGTCTGCCGACAACTATCTGCTTACCAGCGGATCTCTCAACAAGGTTGGCAACGCCTACTGCAACTAGATCAATAACAGACATGGATTGATCTGCCAGGTGATCTCGGTTTCATCCGAGAAGGAGCTTGGTGTTTCGCGATGGACATATTCAACAAAGATGGGTTTTCTTTCTTCTCGGCGTCACGGATTGAAACTGGGAACGTGATTCATCCCGGTTCTTTCTAGCGTTTCGGCGCATTTACGGGTCTCATCTGGGTTTGATTTTCTTTCTTTGTCCATATTAGATATTAGGGCTGAGCAAATACGAGAAAAAATTCTCTACCAGAATTCTTTCGAAAATAATTTGTAGTTCCATTGCCGACTAGACTATGGTAGCATCACCGGTCTCTCATACCGTCTTTGTCCCTACCGGATTGTGCTAACGGCAACTTGTCATGTTACTTGTCAGAAGCGAACAGTTACAGCATAGTAACGCCATACAGTGCTCTCCCCACACTCAGCGAGGAAGAATGAGAAAATCCTCAGTGGAAATTAAAGTGAGGATACTTCACCAGGTTGTCCAACCCCAGCTATTTGCACTCTGCCAAGGTTCGAGGTACCGATGTCTTTCTCCATAAGACATAGAGAACATCTGTCTGCTGACAGGCCTTCTTCCCTGTGCAGCTTGCCCAGAGCTAGCATTCAAGGGAATATTTTCGTCGACCTGGATTACTGGTGTAGTTGGCACGCCTGGGCGAGAATTTTCGAAAAACCAGACAGCGGCAATGCTTTGTGCTTCTCGCCAACTATTCTCAGGCGAAACGTAAACGACCTGGTCTGAACATGGTCGGTGGCCATCGCCATATCGAGGGACTAAGCCGGGGGGTCGGCCCTCTGTACCAGGCCGAGTTGGAGACCCTCCGAATGAACTGGACGCAAGCATTTGCACTTGGGTAGTATATACTCCACGTTGTGCCTTTTCTTGTCGATAATGTGAGACACATTGCTCATATGAGGCGGAAGGAAGAATGTACATGTCGAATCGAATATCAAAATTGACGCGGTTGTCCTTTCGAAATTCCCAGTACAGATCCATCATATTGGAGCTCTCATATGTCGCATCCGGATGCGTGAAATATATGCTGAACGAGAAAAGCGGCGGGAGTGGGGCATGTATATGATTCCGAAATAGCATGTAAGCTCTTGAGCCTCGGTGATCTCTGAAGGAAACAATATGGTCGTCGAAAATCCGAGAACGATAGGGACCGTATTCAAATTCAGGCTGGGGCGACGAGTCGTGATTATTGCCTCTTCGAATGAGGAGCTCGGTCATATCACGCAGTCGTCTTGGACATTTAGTAGCCATCACCCGACGCCTGTGGCTATCTCGTGTCATATCACTGGCTCCCGGCCAGAGACCGATCTGTTTTCCACCCCAAGATAGTTCGTCGAAACTCCTTGTCTGGAAAAGAATGCCTTTATCTTGAGACATTTCTTTCACAGTTTGAAACTTCAAACAATGCGTTCTCGGAACTGTGATAGACTCTAAAGAGCTCGAGCTACTACTGACTAGAGCTTCTAAGTGGCTCACTGCGTACTCTTGCATGGTGCTCATGTCACTATCATAGATGTTCCAATATAGAGTAAGAGACTGCAATGCTGGGGGTAGACAATATGTCGATTCTAGGGGAGCAAATTCCGAAAAACTATTAGGCGCCTCATCATCACTCTCTTTGGCAGGAACACGAAAGATAATCCGTAGAACCTTGAGTGCACTCAAGTCACTAAGAAGCTCTGAGCACATTGTCCTTAAGGAAAAATCACGCATATCCCAATACATGTAAAGAGTCTTGAGCGTGTGGCAGAATTTGCGCAGTATATTATTCCAGAATCCCGAAGTCGAAACAATAAAGGATGGAAGATCAGAGGGGAAAAAAATTGAAAGACTGCGCAGTTGATCTGTTGCGTTGATCATGGCTTCCAGGTCGTCTGAAATGAGACTAGGCCCCTTTCTAAGGCACACAATGGAGAGGTTTTCGATGTGTGACTTGGCGGTATGCTGTAAAAGATATCTAGCAGCATGCGCTGCGGTGAAGTCATAAAGCAGCAAGGTGCGAATTTTGGGTAGAAAGAAAATAGGCCATAAACATTCGAGGTCGAAGGAGACAGGTATGCAATCCGCATGTTCATGCAGAAGTGGACTCTCTTTCTTTTCGTCATCCCAGCCTGCATTATGTTCTTCCAACACTGGCACCAAAGGAAATATATGCAGTTCCTCCAATTGTTGTAGTAGAGAAGGCTGCAAACGCATACTTTTCAATAAAGCACCCAGGAAAGGATCGGACTGGGGTACATGTGCTTGAAGCTTGGAAAGGTTCGGTAGAGAGGCTAGCAGGATGGCCATCAAGGGTCGTCGATCTCTCCTCGAGAGACTTTTTAGAATAGCATCCTCATCGCGAAGGCCAGTATCCCTCACTGCCACACAAATCCACTCGATTTCTTCTTCTTCAAACCGGATCAGAGGTGGCGGGCCTTCAACCACAGCTTGAGGGAAATAGCCCCAGTTTCCTACCTCCAACCTTTTCACCAGCGCTGCGATGTGATTATTTTTGCGAATTGTTCGCACAAAATAGAAGAGTGTCTTGAAAGGTTGCCTGGCGCCATTGTAGGTCCAATTCTTGTAAATAAGCTCGAGGAGTACGGACCGCCATCTCCTGTTCAGCAGCGATAATTTGCAAAGAAACCTTTTGTCCGAGATGTCCACTGCCTGGGCTAAAATCGGAGCAAAAAGCTCGAGGGGCAGGTATGCCGGATCAGTCATTGTGTCTCGATGAAAATCACAGAGAGAGTCGGATCAGGCAACTGGGCTGAAGCTCTTCGGTGGAGGTGACTAGTGATAACTGAAGACTTTGAGTGGAGAAACGGAGCTGAGTGCAAGCAGTCTGTGGGTGTTCAGGTAGGCGTTCAGGTAGGTTACAATGGAAGAAGTGAAAGATGCTAACAGATGGGAAGGCAGCCTGGGAGGGAAAGGAAGCAAAGTGCACTGGCCGAAGATAATATCCCATGGGAACTCATTTATACAGAAGGGAGAAGCTCTATTTTTCTTTTCCTCTTTCAAGTTGTTTTTCTCTTTGTTCAACCCTAGAGTAAATCGTTCGATGCCTAAGCGTGTATAAAGACCACGTGGATCAGTGTATCATGCAAAAAGAGTCCAATAGCTCTGATGCTACAGCGGACTGTTAGATTCCAACAACTTGAAGTTTGATGAGCGATTACCTAGGTACCTACTAGTGCTATTATCTAGATAGTACTATATATGTACTAGGTGACTTGGTATATTCATTCCTCTATCTCCTTCGTAATAATGTAACCACAATAGTAGCTAGTAGAATATAAACCTTGGAAGTCTGTAGTAGAGGTGCGAATGGATATGGGATTAGTACGCATGTAGGTAATGATAGTAATACTTTATAGTCAGTCCTACCCGCCCGGTGGATGTCGGCAAGAAAGCAGTATTTCAAATCTCCCGTTTTAGAGAATACAGTAGGCTCCTAGGTCGACGAGAAAGTAGTTTGAAGCGCTCTATTCCGCTCCGCTATAATTGGCAGCTATATGGGACTCAGAGTGGCGGAACTGGTGTGGCAGAATACCGCCCAGACGAAAGTGTAAGGTGAGTATTACCTGGGAATAGACCTCAGAATAATGTGCACGTGAGCTGGAGTCCACGGGTACTAGTAGGAGACCACTGCAGTTACTATATAAATGCATAGTACAGGAAGGTGAGAACCTGTCCGGAGATGTAGTATTCCAAGGTTCTGGCACTTTAACCTCCTGGACGTGGGAATTCAGGGTAGTTATATGGTCTGGAAATTGGATATGATTGCTCTTACTAGATACACCAAACGGATACTAGAATACCACAAGTAGAATGGTAGAATATATGAAGGATAGTGAAGGAAGTCTGCATTAACTAGTCATATGAGCATGCACGGACGGGTTATAGGGAAGTTAATGTTGCTCTTGTAGCCTTCATTGTTGGACGAGTTACCGGCACTATTTTAGTAGGGAGCTACTATTATTCCTCAGCTTTTGTGAGTAAATTTGACGCAGATTCGCAGAATTACACTCCCAGATAACCAGTCCTTAGTACCTACTAGTTAAGCAGTCTCTCCCCGCAAGAGAAAGAAATACTCATAGGACGTCGATGGAACCTTTTACAACTTCACTAACTAGTGTATTTTGAATATCGACTTGACACTAGTAATCTCTCTTGGCGTGAAGGGCATCCACTCCCCGATACTCAAAGTATCTGTTCCATTCGGGATCATCTAGGAGTGCTTGTTTAAGGATCTTCTCGTATGTTATAGAAAACTCCGGGCCTTCATCTGATACCACAGAGCCTATCAATAGGGCGCGCGGTGGGTATATAACATGGATACCATTTGAAAGGAAGTCTGCTAGGACCCGGTATACGACCGGACTGGCAAACCCAAAGTCAGAAGTGGTAACATCCGCATTGCGATGATCGGTTTGCAGTATCGACAATGGTGGATGGGAGTCAATACTGATAGCGAGCCCTGTCTTGTCGCGTATTTTCGCAATTTCGTTGAGCACTTCGTCCAGCGCCTCTTGTGTGGTACTATTGGTTAACTGTCGGATATAGAACGCGAGTTTCCATAGCGGCCATTCGGAAATTACATCTGCTGCCGTGGGGCCCGTGACAGGTGCTTTATCCGAAAGAGCAGCAGACATCACATTTTTCTGAGCTCGAGGAGGAACTCTGGGACTATGCATTCTCCGTCGCATGTCGACCGCTTCAGACCAAAATAGTGGTGCTGAAAGATCCGGCTTGAATATAGGGGCGCGCAATCGAGTCAAAGTGCGCCAGATGTAAGCAGAAAATGCATCGTACGTGGAAATTTGTGAGCCATCTGGTGGCGATGCCAAGTTTTTCAGATCTGCTGCCTTGCTTTTGGGAAGATGGAAGAGGTACATTTCGGGCGTGAGATGATCAGAATGTCGTTGTGGCATAGGAGGCCCGTCGATCTTGAGCCCCTCGGGAACTTCGGCCTTGATAAGACGCGATAGATCTAGACATGACGGATCCCATTCCGGGAAGGGTGTTCCATTGACAATAGCATAGCAATTTTCGGCGAGTTGACGAGCAAGACCAGCCCAACCCATCACGTCGTTCGCATAATGATGATGAGCCATAATGAAAACCAAACCTCCTCGGATAAAATTTGCCTTGTAGGCTGCTACCGCGGGGCTTGCATCAGGATGAGCTTCGGGTTTTTCACCATATGTCATAGGTGGTACGCTCCACGCGTTATGATCGCCTAGAGCTGTACCGCAGAAGTTTCGTTGGGCGATGGAATCAAAAGAGGGATATGAATCGGCATCTTCTGGCTTATCGAGCCACTGTACGACAAAACGAATGGTGCTATCTTTTCTTTTAACGAAAGAGTGACCGCCGCAAGGGTCTTTTTCAATAGTTCCACAGAGGTGACGAGCTTGGCTTAAAGTTCGCTCAAGGCCTGCTTTTAGGGTATCGACAACCTTGGCCTTGTGGGAATCATCCAGTTGAAAAAAGATGGCAAAACTGCAGTAAGTCGGCCCCGTGAGATAATCAAGAGTTGATACTTTGAAACGTTCTTCGTCAGGGGCATTTTCCCAGCCTAGGGGATGAATATGGAATGTTTCTTGCCGAGGCATGACCGAGAGTGAAGATAAATGCAAGATCCGTGGAATTCGGGGAAACGAGGAAGAGTGAGACTTTTATATGTCACTTCTAAGTTTTCGCTTACAATTTATCACATTATCGATTGAGATGGAAGTCGTATAAATTAAAGTCATATCTGGCCGATCATTTAGAATAGAAAGCTTCCGAAGGGGTTCCAACTGCTGCCATCCTATCAAAGCTTACCTGAGCCATATTTTTGGCCTCAGTCTGTCAAAATTTCCATCTTGTGTCAAGTGCCAAGTTAAAATTAAGATTTCAATTTACGAGGTCTGCACGTTGTATGGAAGGCCTTACGTTCACGAACTTTATGTCACCCCAGTGTTCGTAAAACCCAGCGAATTGTGGACCCCCCAGAATTAATGGATGAGCTTATACTAATATTTGATTTTATTTTATCATACTTACAGTTCAATGTTATCACAACCTTGGAAACGTTTTGCAAGGGAAACACTGATATGACCATTCCCAAGTACTACTAACTATGCCGGGCACGATGACGAAATGGGACGCCTTGCCCAAAGCGAAACTATGCCATTATTATGCCTCCACGTTGTAGACAGAACTTTCGCAAAAATCATTATAAGGTAACAGTTATATATACTAATCGCATAATTGCCAAGTTGAAATATAAGTTGCATTTAGGGTGAGAGGTTAATTTGCAATGAAAATGCAAAACTGGAGAGTTGATCGTAATGCCATATACGAACGACAATTGAATACATGGTATTCTTAGAGCCCGGGTAAAATTACGTTCATTCACTCCAAGATTGTTGAAATTGCCAACTGAGGATCTCTTGATTTCGTTACAAGATGAACTGAGCATTGAAATCTTATGGCACGGATAGGAAATTCCTTGAGCATGATTTTGGAAAGAAAATACTACAAGTATAGCTGGGGGATGCCCTATTCCAAGGCTTATAGTTACCCTGCGTGTTTCGGAAACCCGCTCCGTTACAGGCTAAAAATGCCATTTGGACTCGGAGAGAATTGTGTGTCTTCGCCGATGAGGACTCGTAATCTGTCGAAACTTCCATCGCGTGGTAGTTATAGAAACTGGGAACATGTGACATAATTTTTTTGGCTCTGCAGTTGAAGTTACCAATCAAAATAAAATGATTCAAGATCGAGAAAAGGGAGCAGTAACAATAAAACAGAGTCGTGACGTAGTATGTACTAGACAGCAGTTGATGGGATGCATCGTAGAAGCGGTGAAAGGTCTTGTCTCCATCTTGATCGGATGGCCGTTCCGAAGGTCTTCCCCTCGAATCAACCGAGTGGCATTTTTCGAATTTCAGATCTGAACAACATGAAAAGCCAAATAAAACAGCGAGGGAACCGAGTTTCCAATGCGTAATGTTATCTCTCGCCGAGTATTTTTACCATGCTAACCAATCCATTAGATGCGAACAATGCAAAAGAAGAAAGGTGAAATGCACTGGGAAAAATCCATGCGAGTCATGTATAGCTCGATGTGTTCCGTGCATTTTCAAACAAAATATCAAGAAGGTTTTAGTTTCTGAGAGGTATGATACAAAAACTGGTTTTACTAGCACCGACAGAGTAATCATTACTAATGGTGACAATTTTCGGTCTATAGTTATCTGCTTGCATTGGAGAACCAGAGCATTGTTCTTTCAGATGAAAACCCGGTGAATACATCTCATCGGGAATTACACAGTGCATCACCCATGAACTCTCACTGTTCAACAGCATTTCATGCCAGAGGTGAGATAATCTCGATTCAACTAAACTGAACTACTAAAAGTTTCTCCATGTTCTGATAACTTGTTAGATGCACCAAGTCCGAGTCACAAATCGAGACAAGAACCCATAACAAACCCGCTTGTTTCTTCAAAGTCATTCTATCTTCAAGATAGCACCGGGCGCTATCGTGAGATAACCTGACCATCGAAATTCGAAAACCAATCTAATTTGAGCAGGGTTTTGCGGGCCATCCTCGACGTGGGGATTCTCACAAAGAGTTTTTCTTGCTTTAAAAGCAGCAATTCCTGACTACCCATCACCAAATCTTCCGTTCCATATTGATGGAAGCACATGGAAGCTCAATTGGACGCGGAAAAGTGAGCTTAGCACCAGTATTCTGGAAGGTCTACCGTCTTTTGATGACTTCATGCACATTCTGAACGATATCAAGTTTCATTCCCATTCTATGCTCGTATTCTTGACGAGGAACAGTTTTTTCCTCATCTCAACGAGTTCTATGAAAATGGTCTGGAAAAAGTCAAGGAATCCACGCTCTGGTTCATTCAGTATTTGCTACTCATCTCCTTATCGAAGGCCCATGCAGGGGCATCTTCTCATTCTAGATTGCCCGCAGGCTACTTCTTTTTCGAGCGTGCCATGTCTCTGATGCCCGACTTCGTGGGGTTGCACCAACAGCCGAATCTTGGAATGCGGGTCCTCTATCTGGTCGCCCTTTTCTTATTAACAGTTGATATGAAAGATGCTGCTTATGCATATGTAAGTTTTATTTTTTATTCTGTATTCCCACATTTGCCTCTAATTGATCAAACTTTCTCACAATCTGAGATAGACAAGTCAATCGATCCGGATGTGTCTTATCGAAGGATTGCACCATGAGCCACCAAGTGAAATATTTGGCCCTTCATTCGCCGGCGAGTGCCGAGATATTTGGTGGTCGGCTTATATTCTGGATCGCCAGCTTTCCGCAATAATCGGTGCCCCGACCTCCATACAAGACACTGAGATATCATGCGCACTTCCGGATTCGTATAGGGTTTCCGAAGATGCAGGATAAATGAACATGCACATAAGAATAGCCAAAGTTGTGGGTCATATATTGGGTTGTAGGTATTCGTGAAAGTTCCCATGACGATAATAAGGGTTCGTCCTTGGCTCAGAAACATGCTCACACTTTTCCATAGCTGTGTATACTACTGAGAATAAGGCGAGAAAGTCATTCACTGCAACCATTCAAGTTGTTCTCCGGGACATGGCACAAATCCTGCATGACATTGAGGACCTAACCTCCCATACACAAGATAAAAGCTTCAGTGGCATATCGACCAGGAACTGCCACCTCTATCTGAGCTATCATCAGGTGAGTCTTACGGTAAATAAGATATCGGATCATACTCCAAGTTAGAACTAACAAATGAAGTGTATTATCCTGGCAACTCGTCCACTTTTCCTCCATTTCCTTCATCATAGACTGGACATAAATTCTAACGACTATCATCACAACGATGGCTTGGGCTCATCACAACTCAGGCCACTCTTAGAAATCTCTCTAAAATCAGCCAAATTCTCCCTGCGTACATTCTCAATGCTTCTTGAAAAATCATTTCCCTGTGAGTTACTGCCGCCTTCCATTCTTCATAAAAACGAATTTAATGAAAGGCTCATTCCCATTGAAATAGTGCCATTGTTTCCTTTTGGACTCGACAATATCTTTTCATCAGCTTTCGTTATTCTCATAGCGCACTTTATCGACCCTTCTCTGGTTATCGATATGCAGCACTATACTAATAATGCAAGCCTGATTCTCACTGACCTAGCAAAGAAGGGTAACTTGACGGCTGAGCTTCGACAAAAGGAACTTCGACTCTTACAGGATATGACGAAGGAGGTCATAGATTGCGAAGACAGGAAAACGGAGGGAGATCCGACCAGAGCCTCAGATATAGCCCAAAACCTACCAGATTTGACGCCGGACAACTGGGCTGATGGATGGGCCGGAACAATAGAAGATCTCAGCGTGAGCGAGACGCAAATACTGAATATTGCACATGGCCTAGACTCCTTAACCGGGAGTGATTTGGACATCGACTTTGGATTTGGTAGCAACGAAACCTGGTTCTAAACTATAATGGCTGCAATTATTGAGTACACGATTGTAATGTGAATCCACTCTCGCTAATGAAATCTCCCTCCTCAACTACAAAAGCAGAGGTGCCGGTATAATATGCACTGCCTTCAACACGAATGACGATTCCGTGTCTTGTAGGACTGTTTTGACCTTCGATAGGAATGCCATCCTCAGTGATAGTCGCAGTAAAGGCCCCCGACTTGAAATGGTTTGAAACAACCGAGTTGTAAGCCCAGACCTCATTCTTGGATCTCTGTTTCTTTTCATGGGCCAGGGCCATGCGTGCAGCCACACACGAGCCGGTTGGGGATCGGTCAATCTGATCCTCGGCAAAGAAACATAGACCCGTCTCTGCTCCACCCACACCATCAGGCTTATAGCCTAATTCATAATCAACCACCATAACGGAGTACAAGAACGAGAGTCGCTTATCTTCAGGATGTTGCAGTGCCTGAATGACCTGAGGGTCTGTTTCCAGGTGGCGTCTCAATCTTTTCACGGCAACAGTGACAGCCTCAAGATTGAAGTTACGCAGGCCAGTTGAGAATCCAAGTTCATGAATATCAACCAGTGCATAGAATGCGCCACCATATGATACATCGATCTGGACGGAGGTTCTGTCACCAAGTTCAGGCCATCTCACTTCTTGTGGAATGGGGACTTCTAAGCTTGTAGCAGCACAGTATGCAGGAGTAGAGAGGAATGTCACAGGGCGAGATGGATCTGATTTCTGGCCATCCGCAGTGGTAGGGACTGTTACACGCACAAGGCCACAGGGTGCATGAATGTTGACGTTCACTTCACGAGCATCAAGATCCGGTCTCAGTTCATTTCGACGAGGGAAGACGCTCAAATCATGTGTATCAACCAAAAAGCGACCCAAGGCAATCGTGGCATGCCCGCACATTGTAGAGAAGCCGCCGTTGTGCGTGAATAAGGTTCCAACATGCGCCTCTCCAGACCGAACTAGTTCGGTTTCCGGGATGATGATGGCACCGTACATGTCGTAATGCCCGCGGGGCTCCCACATGAGTCGCTTGCGGATATTGTCATATTGATTCTTTGCCTGGTCTCGTTGCTCGAGAAGAGTTCCTTGTAGACGAGGGAAACCGGAATAGATGATCCGAGTTGGCTCTCCAGTGGTGTGCATGTCAATGCACTTGATTGACCCGGTCTGTTCGAGTTGTTGGACGAGATCCATGATGAAGCTGGGTTGCGTGACGCTCGAATGGGAGAAAGAAAAGGATATACACGAATTCAAGAAGGAAAGAACCGAGAAGTCGTCAATTTATGTAGAAGCAACAATGTGTTGCAGTTGTTGAGTTGAACCCCACGTAGAAAGTGGGCCTCTTCGGAACGGAGCATGCATCCGCGGATGGGCCATCCGAGAATGGGCACATTGACAGTAGTATTAAGTGGGATGAAAATTAAATTGGACCAATAGAGTAAAATCGATTCTATTATCTGTGGCATGAAACATATAGCTAGAAAATCGTCCCCGTTGAAGTTGCACTTTATGAATTCTTTCAAGTTGTCGATCTCGGAATGCTACTACACGCGATGCTTGACAAGTTTTCCAATCTATGGATCTTGTCGCATATTGTTGGAAGTTACTCGTTGAAGATATCATCGACTGTATATTGTAAAATACTATACTTTATGAGAAAATACAGGTGATTGAAACAGCAGATGAATATTCTAGCCTCGAGAAATGGCCGATATGGAAAATACTGGCTACATCTTTCAACCGTACAGGGTCATAAAATTGACGGAACGCACAGGAGCAATAGTGGGTCGAATTACAAGGAATCCTTTACTTCATCCTAAATCCTACATATAATAGGCAATGAGAGATACTGGGAGTGATAACTTGAACTTGAGGTTTAGTGTAACCTTCCATTTAGTATGTAGTGCCTAGTTATGGAAGAGGCTTAGCCCAGCCTCGGGATGGACATCGTCATCTGAAGGGCGTCCTATTGGCTGACGCGCCCTGTCATTTACATGTCTTACATCGACAACTACGAAAGGCGTAGGAACGACATCAACCCATCATCAAGTCTTTAAATACGATCTGCTTGTCTTGAATACCCCTCGACGCAAGTTCAAATCATCTTCTACATCGACTTCCGAGCACTACTCTACCTGCAACCCCAAAATTCCAATGGCCGACAATCTCAAGAGCCTCAACTTCCGCGTCGCTAATGCAGATGATGCAGCACGACTCCAAGAGCTCATCCAGGCCGCATTTCGTGCCGAGGATAACAGAAAAGGATGGATTGCCGATATGGCCATCAACTCGCGCTTCACCGTCGACGTCGGCGACATTGAAAAGACGATCGCCGAGCCTGACAGGGATTTCCTGGTAGCTTTTGACATCGCGGGGAACACGGTGGGGACCATTGGGGTCTCGAAGCGAGATCCGAACTACGCCCGCATTTTCATGCTCGCCGTTGACCAGTATCAACAACAAGGGGGTCTGGGACGGCTTATTCTCACTTACGCCGAGAAATACTGTGTAGAAACTTATGGAGCCACAGTAGCCGGTCTCGATGCTCTATCTACGCGCCATGAGCTCATCTCGTGGTATCTTCGACGCGGGTATCGGAAGACCGGGGAAACAAAGCCATTCCCCTTCGAGGCGTTCAGTGGCCTTGAGCTACCGGAGGACCTTTGCTTTGTGCAATTTGAGAAGCCTTTGCGCCCATTGGGCTGAAGAAGATGACCATATGACTTCGTCGCTTTGTTGGGCATATATACACTTGTCGGCAACTCGGGTTTGGTCCGATCACGAGGCTCTTGTACCACAGAAAACATCGGCCCGGTGGGTTTTCATTCCAGATCTGGGTTGATCTTGAGGACCATCCCACGGTTTTGCGAGTGTCGGTTGAGTTACCGAACAGCTCGGGTTTGATGCCACCAATGAGCAGCTATAAGATTATCTGGGGTAGAAACAATATGACAACTTGCAATATCCCCACATACCTCAATCATACTTGTATCCAAGTGGAGTGTCTTCATCATAATGACTAGGGGCGTTGCATTCAGGTTTGTATGTGGAGCTCTGGGGTCTATACTAGATATTTCGACCAAGTAGAAACAGGCAAAGAGCTTCTATTATCACATATCATCGGTATATAGTACCGTAGTGTTGATTTGGTGGGTCATGTGTCCAATCCGGGTAATTGAACGCGCGAGATAGGGTTGGCCTACCCAATCGGATGCTTGCCTACGCGGATTTGCGCGTCTGAAATCTGAATCGGGTTGTAGACCACATGGACACTGTTTTGACCCCTGGGTTATTCTATAATCTATAAAGAAGCCGTCACGTTCTACAGATATCTGATTCAATAGAACGGCACACGAACTCTACATCTTGAGCTATCATTAGGTTCGATCTTCAAACCACAATGGCATCTTCAGTACTTCACTATCTCGGCTTCGGCAAGGATGCGCCTCCTTCGAAAGAGCCTGTTGATGATACACCTATTCGAGCCCTGCCAGCATCTTGGTATACCTCTCCTGAGATGTACGAACTGGAGCGCCGAGCTATCTTCTCTCGGAGATGGATTTTCCTCACACATAGTTCGCGATTGAAGAATGTTGGAGACTGGCTTCGTTATGAAATGGCCGGTTACGACTTCATTGTGACCAGAGACCGCCAGAACAACATCAATGCATTCCACAATGTCTGCAGACACCGAGCGTATCCCGTCATTGAAAAGGAGGGCCAAGGCAATGCGAAGATCCTGTCCTGCCGTTACCACGGTTGGTCCTACGGACTGAACGGCAAACTTGCAAAGGCCACCGGCTTTAAGGAAGATCTCAAAAAGGAAGAGAATAGTCTCTTCAAGATTCATGTGAAGGTCGATGTCAACGGCTTCATCTGGATCAACATGGATGCGAAAGAAACACCCGAAGTCTCATGGGAAGAACATTTCGCAGAAGTCGATAAGCAGGAGCGATACAAGGCATACAACTTTGACAATTACGATCTTGACCACAACTATCAACTGGATGGAGAGTTCAACTGGAAGATCCTTGCCGATAACTTCAACGAGTGTTACCACTGCCCGACAACACATGCCGATATTCCGGATATTTTGAACCTGGAATCCTTCGACAGCGACCTCAAAGATGGTCACATTCAGCATCACTGCGAGTCGACTCCAGAACAGAAGGCAGCAGGCCTTTACACTGCAAGCACCTATTATTTCCCATCAACTGCGATGGTTGTCTCGTGAGTACCGCGGCATTCATATTTTGGAAGAAATTTCTAATATCTTCTAGTCCACACTTCATCATGATCCAGAAATTCATGCCAAAGGGGCCGAAGGAATCATCTATGGCGTACGAAGTTTACAGAAACCGAAATTCTTCAGAGGAAGATTTCAAGCGGATCAGCGAGCTCTACGAACGTGTGATGAGAGAAGACAAGGTTCTCTGCCACAATGCCCAAAAGAACATTGACCGTGGTGTTTTCGTCAATGGCCAGCTTCACCCCAAGTACGAGAAAGCACCTATTTTCTTCCAAAGCACATGCCGAGATGTTGTCAGTGAGCACTTTGAGCGCGAGAAAGCTGCTGGACATGAGATCTGGCCAGCCAAGCAGAAGGTCCCCGGTAACTCTCTAGTGACGGAGAAGGACGAAATGATATGTGCGGGTTTGGCTTGTGGACCCCAGAAGGAAGTTTTGGCCTGGTGAAAGGCATCGCTTAATGACCCTGTTGATTTTCTTTTTAGCGATATTTCTGCATTATATGGTAGTAGTATTAGATTGAGGCTGGCTTGATGCCGTACATAGTATGCTTATTAGAATTATTTCTTTTTCAAACGTCACTTTAAGTTCAAGGTTCTCACCTGTTAGCACCAATTAGTTAGATCTTAGTGTACTCTCAAATACGAAAGGAACTCGTCAACAGTTGTGGTACATTGCTACAACTACACGGCTAGTTTGCTTGATACCGCTAATGTGAATATGGGCGTTAAAGGCCACTGCAGCGGTTGGGGGGAGTTCGCCTACAGCACTTGACTAGCCCTGGAGTGTCGTAAGAGTACGTTGATGAGGGGGATAGGTCCGGAGCACTCGGGGTTGCTGAGGATGCTGGGGGCGTGGCTTCGAAGCTTTGAGACTTTCGCCAAACTAGATTTTATGATATTGTCACGTAGTAGTAGTATGATCTACAGGTACACAGGAAAAAAACAGAATACCATCTGATTCAGTTTGATAATTTCTACTTATTTCAGCTAGACTGTGCCTGTTTTTGACAAGCAACATGGATTTGATCACTCTCCGTGCTGCTTATTCGGAGGTTCCTCAGGATCAATCCCAACCAAGCAATTCACAGGTTCACCATTAGGACTGATATTAATCTGATTTCCCACTGGGTTGCGCCACTGTCCCGTAAGCTTGATATAACTATCTAATCCATCCACCATAGCCTTGCCAAGGTGGATTGCCTCGCTAACACGAGTATGCGAATAATGAGTGAGCAAGCTTCGCGATGCATTCCGTTCACCATGGCTGATCATGAGATTGGCAGTCTTCTCAACCCACTCGATATCTTTCCGAGATTGGTCTTCAAATCCGATGAGTGCTCGTTTCACGATTGGTAGATATGTGCGAGGCGCGGAGCACATGTAATACAGCACCCGTTTGAATAATCTGCCTGCGAACAGACTTGCTTCTTGTAGCTGGTAATCCTTGTTCAGGAATGTTGATTCGGCATCTTTAGTGAGGTAGCGATGTTCGCCGAGTTCGGGAGGGATGGATTGTGCGCCGAGCCACCAGGGGATAAAAGGGGCTGCGACGGAGCTTGTGGGAGCGATCCAGATGCGATACATGTCAGGGTCAATGTCGGCGTGTAGGCTCAAGACCTGGCCATATCCGGCTTCGTCGTTTGAGATCCGTGGGTCACGAACACGCTCAATCAGGTCCTTTTCGGTCACTGGGACCATTCCTCTTGTTATCTTTTCGAGTCTATCTGGCGACATGTATTCAGCGTCACCGCCAGCTGGCGTCTCTTGTCCTGGTTGTAATCCGTAGACTTTCTTGATATTGAAGGGGTCGCCGGAAGTGTGATTCCACCAGCCTTGGCTGACAGCGAAGGAAACGATGTTTTCCGATGCCATATAGTTTGAGTTGTCCTTGAAGTTAGTTGGGAAGTCATGGATATATCCAGGGAAGGATACACGAATATCATTGGGACCGAGTCTTTCTGCAGCCCAAAGTCCCTTCCCACCCGCGAATTCCCAGACGATCCAACCTTCATCTTTATCAGCGATTAGGTGGGAGTTACCACCATAATCAGAGTAGCCGTGCTTCTTGATGAGGTCTCCAATAATCTCCACTCCTTCGCGAGCCGTTTTGGCACGTTCCATGACAAGCCTCGACAAGTCGCTGTAGGACGGCCCCTTCTGTGGTTTGGGGGTCATGTCAAGAAGCTCGGCACGGCCAGGAGCCCAAACATCACGAACAGCGACGCCCTTCTCGTTTACACCCCCATTGGAGATTGGCGGTGGGAAGCCGAGGTAGTCACTGTAGTCCATGCTGATGTATCGGAAAGTACGGCGAACTTGAGGGATGGTGGTCAATTTGCCAGGTATGACTGCGGCCGATGTCACGCCAACAGTGACAGTGTCGTTGGCAGCATGGTTGGCAGCAGGGTAAATTTTGAGCCAATGGCTCGAAACTTCTTCGCCTGTGCCACCAACAAGGACGCTTCCAGATGCTGTCAGATTGGATCCGACATAGAAGGCGTAGCTAGCACTAGCTGGAACACTGCAAAGTGCGATAATCGAGTTCAACAGAGCAATGTATCTCAGCATCGTTAAAGGTCTCCGGTGGATTCAAGTTGCCGTGGAGCACCTCTCTTGAAGATGAATGGACATGTTATAGAACTGGCATTTTGGCTGCCTTTATATAGTATTTCGCCCGGGTCGTAAAGGCCAATTGATACTAGCCGCAATGGCCAAGAATCTCCAGGGCTCCAATATTGGGAGACCCATGGACTGAACAATCACGAAACAGCCCTTTGGTTCAGTACGCTTGTTCCTCCTTGAGCCAGTAATGGATTCCGCCGTTGAGAATGTAGCTTTTGAGATGTTGGAAAACGTCACTCATGACTGAATATCGTTTCCTACCTGAGCAAGGCCTGCCGAGAGATAGTAGCACGACCAGGTCAATAGTGCTGCTTATTGCGGTCGCATCGAGCGCATTGCCGTTCTCCAAAAGATCCTAGCACTCACTTTGAATGAAGCATATTCAAAATATTTGAAATAGAATAGCCCAAAGAAAAAAAATTGAACGTGATCTAGAGGAGTGAGCATGACCGAAACCCAGAGAGCCGGTGATGTCGATATGATATTAACTTCAACTTCAACTTGAATCCGATGTAGGAGAACAACAATCGAAGGCCAAGTCTGGCCCAAGTCCGACTTTGCACACTATCTAAAGTTCTCAGGCAGCCTTAATTTACCGGGGGCTGTTAGACCTGCCTGTTCAGGGAAATGCAAGCCAGCGAGATATCAATCAGTTGAAAGTGGCTCTCACCAATCAATAGTCGCGACTAATCAGATGGACGACCGAGCAGCCCCGAGATCGTGGCTGTTTAAACAACAAACTAACTCGAGCTTTGTCGGCATGAACCGCCACCAAAGCCTCTCGGCCTTGAATCTGACTTGATAATGGCCCCCATCTGGGGTTTGTTGACCAGTGGAGGAATGGGAAGCAATATGCCTCGGCTGAATAAGACAATCTGCTCACTTGGAAGCAATGAACAATGGCTAGCCAGATGCTCCAGAACCAAAGTACTCCAGTCCACCTCGAAGCTGGCATCCCATTCGAATCTGCAAGCGAAAAGGTGCCCACTAGGGAATGACTCGCACGGGGCGGAAGTTCTCGAAAGGCTCATAAAGAGCCAATGTATGGGGACTATTGGGATACCAGATAGCGGCTCCTGAATTTCTGAAACTGATCGCAAAGTCCTCTTCAACGCCATTGCGAGTTTGATGCAATTTAAGGATTCAATAATATTGCAAATCATCAGCTGCTAATTTTGACAGACTCCATCCAGTTCACGACCATGCAATGCCAAAATGTCCAGCCAGGTAAACACCAGACACCGGGTATTCCCAAATCCAGAAAACAAAAAAGGTCAACCTCCCATGCAAGCTAAGAATAAGAACTATTTTTTGATAACACGCAAATGGCAGAAATAGCAGAAAGCGTATGGGTTCATGTCATCGTCACGTCTTGCGCTGGGGTGTTCCCACCAGATGGCTCCAACGGGGCGTCGGCCATTTCTTTATCTCCATCATTCTCTGAGGGACTTTCAACAACGCCGTTGGGGAGAGAAGTAGAGTCGCCTTGAGAGGTTTCCTCCTCGTCATCGGCTTCCTCCCACAGGCGAACCGTCAAGTCGAGGCCACAGCTCACCATGAGCCGCTTGCCATTTAACTTGCCCGTATGCACACAGAGAACGGGCTCTGTGTGGCCTTTGATGCGTTGTAGGATATTCTTACTAACAATGTCCCAGCAGAGAATGTCGCCGTCCTCGCTTCCACTGACAGCGAAGCAAAGCGGCGGAGAGTATTTCACATCGGGTGATCCGTAGAAACCGAAGCCACCCGAAAGACTGTACTTGGTGTTGACATGCCCTTGAAAAGTCTTCACAACACGACTTTCCACATAGTTCCACATGCGAATGCAGCCGTCCAAGGTCCACGCAAGAATGTATTTGCCATTTGGTGAGAACTTCACGCAGGTCGCGGGTGGGTTGTCTTCATGAACGAGGGTTCGCAGACACTGCCCGCTATGTGTGTCCCAGACACGAACTAGCCCATCGTGAGCGCAGGACACAATCAATGTACCATCATGGACGACGTCGATGCCAGCGACGGGGTCGGAGTGCGCGGGGAGAGATCGCATGACGCTGGCGCGTCGGACATCCCAAAGGAATACGGCTTCGTCATATGAGCCGCTGACAAGAATATTGCCCTTGGGCGCAAAGGCAATTTGGTAAACGTAGTTATGGTGACCAGCGAAAGGTTTGGTATGCGCTCGGCCCTAGAGGACACAAACGGTTAGCAACGGGTATGCGAAATAGAAAAAATAATACTCTCCACGTACAGTTTGCACGTTCCAAAATCGAATCGTCTTGTCATCGGAGCCAGATGCAATCCATTGGCCGTCGGGACTCCAGGCGAGTGTAGAGATACCAGCCAGATGGCCCTCGAATGTGTAGATCAACTTGCCCGTCAATGTGTCCCAGACTTTAATGACTGCATCGGAGCCTGGAGGGAATCCCGATTAGCGGATTGATCGTGACAATTTGGAAAAAAGGTGGAATTACCGCCACTAGCGATCATGGTACAGTCCGGGGAGAATTGTACTTCTGATACACCACGAAGATGCGCCTTGAGCGCATATTTCTCTTTGTAGTTTAATCGTTCTGGCTTCGGAGGAGGCGGAGGAGCTTCGGCAGCAGGGAGCACTGGTGTATTTGACCGATCAGACATATCTTCGCGTGGAGGTCGATCCGTATCTTCATCTGGTCGCGAGCGATCGTCAGAGAGCACATCCGACTCGTTGGGAGAGCGCTCGTCGTGGATGCGCTCTGTTGGTGTTGGGCGGTTAATGGGCGACGGACTGCGGCGGTGAGAGTGCGAACTGTTCCAGTAATCATCTCCATCGCCTCTTGATCCATCTGCGCCTTCTGACTCGTCGTATTGGCGTCCATTGGGAGATGCGCGTTGCGGGGTGAAATCCTTCTCGGTCGACCTATTCGTTCGGCGGCGTTTGGCTTCGTGGTCGGAGGGTGCTGTCAATTCATCCGAGGATGAACCGGCGGGAGACCGGCCATGAGA